>PVKE010007238.1:0-26271 GCA_004027555.1 Craseonycteris thonglongyai | reverse complement strand
CATTTTTTAATTAGAGTTTTTTTTTTTTAGTTGTGTGAGTTTCTTATATACTTTAGATATTAGCCCCTTATCAGAGTCATTGTTTGCAAATATATTCTCCCATTCAGTTGGTTGCCTCTTTGCTTTGTTGATGGTTTCTTTTTCTATGCAGAAGCTTTTTAGTTTGATATAGTGCCATTCATTTATTTTTGCTTTTACTTCCCTTGCCTTTGAGGTCAAGTTCATAAAGTCCTCTCTGAACTCTAGATCTGTAAGTTTAGTACTGATGTTTTATTCTGTGCAGTGTATTGTTTCAGGTCTTATGTGGAGGTCTTTGATCCATTTTGAGTTAATTTTGGTATATGGTGACAGTCCGCAGTACAGATTCATTCTTTTGCATGAGGTTTTCCTATTTTCTCAGCATCATTTACTGAAGAGGCTTTCTGTTCTCCATTGTGTGTGTGTGTGTATATATATATACATATACATATATATATATATATATATATATATATTAAGATTTTTTTTTATTGTTTTTGACAGATATATATACAGAGAGACAGAGAGAAGGGGAAGGGCCCTGAACAGTCTCCATAGTTGCACATCATTGGTTTTTCCACATAGTTTTATTCCACAGGTGGGCGTGGGGCTGCACAGGGCAGGAACTGGGCCGGGGTCTTCACCTCGGTGAGAACTGAACTGGGGGCACTCCCCAGTTCAGCATGTGGGTCCACACGGGTTGGGACAGATTCAATCCTCTGTCGCTGGGGCTGCAAAGTAGCTCTTAACCCACTGAGACATCCTGGCTTCCCCTTTTGTATATTTTTTTGCTCCTTTGTAAAAAATGATCTGTCTGTATATTTGTGGGTTTATTTCTGGGTTTTTGATTCTGTTCTGTTGGTCTTTGTGTCTGTTTTTCTGCCAATACCAAGTTGTTTTGATTATTCACACTTCGTAGTATAGACTGAATGAAGTTGGGGAGCATGATGCCTCCAGCCTTATTCTTTCCCTCCCTCCCTCCCTCCCTTCCTTCCTTCCTTCCTTCCTTCCTTCCTTCCTTCCTTTTGTAGGGTGGTTTTGGCAATTTGGGGTCTCTTGTGGTTCCATACAAATTTGATGGATTCTTTTATCTATTCCTCGAAAGAATGTCTGTGGAGTTTCAATGGGAATTCCTTTAAATCTGTGTATTGCTTTGGGTGATATGGTCATTTTTAACTATGTTGATTCTTCCAATCCATGAAAATGAAATATCTTTTCATTTCTTTGTGTTTTCTTCAGTTTCTTTTAATAATGTCTTATAGTATTTCATGTATAAGTCTTCCACATTCTACATTGAGTTTATTCCTACTTATTTTCTTTTTGTTGTTATTGCAAAAGGTGTTGTTTTTCTCATTTATTTTTCTGAAGTTTCATAATTTGTATATAAAAATGCATTGGAATTTTGGACGTGGATTTTTGTGTCCTGCAACTTTTTTTGTATACATTTATTATTTCTAACAGTTTTCTAGTGGAATCTTTAGAATTTTTTAGATAAAGGGTCATGTCATCTGCAAAAAGTGACAGTTTAAGTTTTTCACTCCCAGCTCTACCTATACTCCTGCCACTGGTGTCACACTACAGCTGCCCATGCCCTGATTCTTCTGTCTGCCCCACACTACAGCCACCAGTGCCTCCACTTTGTCAGTTCTTAGCCTCCAACCCACCCAGAGTCATTCTGCACCTTAGCCCCCATGCTCCCACCTCAGTCTCTCCTCTGCTGGTCTGTGGGCGGTCTCTGAGTCACATTCTGTGGTATGTCTCTGCACTGCTCCCTTCCCTTCTCTCTCACTTCCTTCCCTTTCTCAGGCTTTAGGTATTTTCTTGCAATGAGTGTCTCTCAGCTGAGGATGTGTGTTGCTTAGGGATTCCCTGGTTGGTTTTTAGTTGTTCAATTTGAAGTTCTTTCAAGAGTTCCTCTAATGCTGCCGTCTTGATGACATCTGTTTTTAGAAAATTTTAATGTACTTTTATATTTAGAAAGTCCTTTTACCTTCCAAAATTTTGATATATATATTTCTGTATTTTATCTCCTTCTCCCCACCCCCACCACAGTAAGTTTTGTTTTCTTTTTTAAAAATACCAATTGGAATATATTTTGATATATATTGAAGGTGAGAATCTAATTGTATTTTATCAAATTACTAAACAATTCTATCAACACCATTTATTAAATAAGTTTGTCTTCCCTTATTGATTATGATACTTGAAATATTATGTTAATTATAATACATAATTGTATTTATTCCTAAACTATTATATTCCATTGTAGATATATTTACTCTAGTAACATAATAATATAACTATAGTTATGTGGTATGTTTTACTTCCCAGAAAAACCTATTTCTTCTTTGTTAGTTTTCTTTTTAAATAAGGCCCTAAGCTATTTTAGCCAGTTATTCTCACATGTGATTTTTAGAATAACTTTTCAACTACCTCCCTTCTCCCCTCTATTCCATTGCCATTTTAACTGAAAATATTTTAAATTTATAACTTAATTTGGGAAGAAAATCTTTATGGTAGCCTATCTCTGCAATCAAAACTTAGTAATTTTTACTCAAAAATTTTAAAATATCTATTTTGACTAAGTTTTATAGATTTTTATCACCCAAGCCACACACATTTCTCACTGAGATTATTTATGGATATTCTAAAATTTGCTTGTTGTCCTGAATAGAAACATTGTTTTATTTTATGATTATTGATACAAAGAAATGTTATTGACTGTGATTATTTAGCATCTTTTACCCAGACATTTTACTGAACTGCTATTGAGTCTATGAAATTTTCTTGTTTTTCAATTCTTAAATATATATTGAAAACTACCATGTTTCAATGAGTGAAAGATATTATTATTATTAATTGTAAGGTATATAATTATTTCACATACTACAGAAAGGAGGAAACACTTACCAAACTGTGACAAATCACTGATTCTATTTTGGAGAGGTTAAAATGTGAAAAAGGGCAAATCACAGATTTGATAAAATATCATAGGTTTATATATATATATATTTATTTTATTTTTTTTTTTTGACAGAGAGAGACAGAGACAGAGACAGAGACAGCGAGAGCTCCCAGTTCAGCATATGGTTCTGCACGAGCCGGGGCCGGGATTCGATTCCTGGTCCCCGGCGCTGCAAGGTGAGCACCCAACCCACTGGGCCATCCCTGCTTCCCCTATAGATTTTTAAATAACTATCATTTGGTTTCTTTCTCACTGATAATCTCACCTCACATTTATTTCATGTCTCAACCCGAGTAATTAAGGTAGATTACAAGCATACTTGTCCCTTGCCAGTTTTACACAGAGATAACTCATCTTTAAGCATAGTGTTAACTTTTTTTTTTTTAGATTTACCGGTATTTTATTGTTTGAGAGAAGGTAAGAGAGAGAGAGAGACAGAGACAGAAGGGGGGAGTGCCCAGAGCAGTCTCCATAGTTGTACATCATTAGTTATAACATGGTTTCATTCCACATAGGTGGATGAGGGGCCGCGTGAGACCGGAACCAAACTGGAGCCTCCTGTATGGGAGGTGAAAACCTTCTCTGCCATAGCGGCGGTTACCAGTTGCGCCCCAGTTCAGCATGTGGGCTTGCACAGGCTGTAGCCAGGATTCCATCCCCAGACCTCACACTTGCAAAGCAAGTGCTCAACCTGTTGAGCTATCCTGGCATCCCCTAGATTTTTAATGTAAAAGGCAACAGCTCTTCAGTTTCTTGTATTATTTCCATAAATACACAATCATTCATTTTTTTATTACATAGACTTTTCTCAACCACACATTTTTCCTGTATTTATAATATATCTTAAAGACTATTCTATATCAGTAAATATAGAACTATATCATTCTTTTTAACAGCTGCAAAGTAGTTCATTTTTTGCATACACGACAATTTACCCAGTACTCTACTAATGTATATATAAGTTGGTCCTAATCTTTGCTACTACAAACAATGCTACAATGAATATGTTTGTACATAATTTCCTTGTGAGTTATTTATTTTCTGTTCTCTGTTAAATGTTTTCTTCAATCAATAATTTTTTTTTAAAGAAGGGTTTATAGGTACCATGTTTTTCATTAATTCTTTCTTTAAAATTTCTACTTTGCATTGTTTTTGCTTTCTATGTTTTATATATTATAATCTTGATTTGGATTTTGGAATGAAAAATTTGTGGCTTTAGTCTAATAGTTGCCTTTAAACGTAAACAATGTTAAGTATATTTTTATCATTATGAAATTAAGAATAAAACCACAACTTTTGAAAACTTTCTATTGGGATGAGATACTTGCACATTTTCTGCCCAACTTTATCTTTCTCCCTCTTTATTTTTTTTAAAGTTATTTTATTGTTTTTGATAGAGAGACAGAAACAGAGACAGAGACAGAGAGAGACAGAGAGAAGGGGAAGGGCCCAGAGCAATCTCCACAGTTGTACATCAAAAGTTTTTTAGAAATGGTTCATTTTACACAGGTGGGCGAGGGCTGCTCAGGGCAGGAACTGGGCCAGGGGTCTCCCCCATGGGAGGCATGTTCCTATGAGCTGGGGGTTGAATTGGGGGCCTCCCACACATGGGAAGCTCACCCCAGCAAGAACCAAACTGGGGGCCTCCACATGGGAAGCACACCCCAGTTCAACACATGGGTCCACATAGGCTGGGATCTGCACTTGATCCTTGGACCCCAGAGCTGCAAAGTGAGTGCTCAACCCACTGAGCCATTCTAGCTTCCCTCTCCCTTCTTTTTTTAAAACACTATAATCTTTTCTTTCAAATTTTACAATATAACCTTCACGATTGTAATTAAATTAAATGAATATTTACATTTATTTTTGTATATTTAATTTCCATACTTCCTTCCAGTCCTTGTGGAGAATCCATTTTCTTGAATTTTAATTTTTACTCATTTTAAGTGATCTAGAGTAAACCCTTAAATAATTTTAAAATGAAGAATACTTAGGTGAGATCTAGTATATTTCAAGAATATCTGTTGTCCTCCTCACACATTGATGATACCATGGACAGATATAGTTTTTTGGTTCACAAATTTTGCCCTAAAAATTCAGTAGATTTACCCCATTATCATTTTTAGACTTAGTGCTACTGAGGAAAAGTTAAAAATCAATATGTGTTTTGCTAGTTTATAGGCAAAATTTTCTTGCTTAGCTCTTATGGAATTTTTGTGTATTTCTGAAATTCAAAAACTTTAATGGGATAATCCTAGTGGTGGATCTCTTGTCATAACTTTTTCCTGGGACAGGGAATTCTTGAAAAGACTCAGGTCTTTTTTACCTCAGCAAAATTTTCTTCTAATATATTAGTTTATTGTGTATGCACCATTGACCTCATCTTCTTGTTTTGGAATGTCTTTTTTCAATACTTAGGATGTCATCTTTGTCCTAAAAACTCTCTTCTCTTTGTTCCTTTCTTCCATATTCTGGGAAAGCTTCTCAAATTTGTCTTCTGAAACACTGATTTAATTTTTTGTGCCCAGCAACTATATGCTGCCTCCAAAATTAATTTTATTTGAGTTACTGCATTGTAAAATTTTGATTTCCTTGAAGACTTTTCTACCCTATTTTCATCTCGGTCTATTTTCATTTCAATTTAGCCTGCTCTCTCTTTTGTTAATAGCCTATTAATTTTCACAGGCACAGATTTTTAAAAAGTTATAACTTGTACCTAATAAAATGCACAAATCTTAAGTGTGCAACTCAATTCAATTTATTTGTTTATTTATTTGTTTGTTTATTTATTTAAGTTACAGTTGCCATTCTTTATTATTTTATATTAATTTCAGGTGTACAACATAGTGGTTAGACATTTATATAATTTATGCAGTGATCCCTCCGATTAGCTAACATTTCAGTGGAGTTTTATATATGTATACTCCTATGTGAACACCAACCAAATCAATTATAGTATGCTCTACAAATATTTCCTCTCTATACATCCAAGGTTAATCCATATTCTGATTTCTATCACCATAGATTTGTTCTGTGTGTTTTAGAATTAATAGAAATGGAACCATACATTATATTAATACACTCCTTTGTGACAGACTTGTTTTATAAAATTTTTTGGCATTTTATTTGTGATAAAATATATATAACATAAATGTACCATTTTAATCATTTTTAAGTATTCAGTGCAGTGGCATTAAATATATCTACATTGTTGTGCAACCATCACCATCATCTATCTCCAGAACTTTCCAACTTCCTAGACCAAAATTCTGTACTCATTAAACACCAACTCCCTTTCCCTGCTCTGCTCAGCCCCTGGCAACCACTATTCTACTTTTTGTCTCTATGAATTTGACTATTTTATGTACCTCATATAAATGGAACCATACAATATTTGTCCTTTTGTGTCTGGCTTACTTAATTTAGCATAATATCTTCAAGTCATTCATGTTGTAGCATGTGTAAGACTTTCATATCTTTTTAAGGCTAAATAATATTTCATTGGACATATATACAACATTTTGTTCATTATTTATCTGTCAATGGAAATATAGATTAAAAAAAACCAACAACCATTATTTCTAAAATTTCTTCCTGTTCCTGTAGTAATCAGTATTAGATGAAGACATTTTAAAGTTCTTAGGAGATTATTTTCTTTGTCTTATACCACAGAAATTTATTCCATAAGTCTCCAACCTGCCCCCCATCCCCTGCATTTTCTCAACTTTAGATTGAGAGAAAAAATATCTAGGCCCAGGGTTTGCAAATAGATAAGGTACAGAGTTTTGCTATTTAGTTTCCTCACCATCTAACTTAGATATTGATGAACTTTCCTCTAATAGTCTGTGATAGGATATGCACAAGCCTTATTCCAGTTTTTATTGCTTAACAAGTATTTATCTGTGTAGTTCTTTTGAAATGAAATAGAATCACTTCTTGATTCTCTATAAGAGGATGTTTATCAGAGAATTTATAAAACCACGTGTGCTCTTCTTATTTATTTATTTATTTCTATTTATTTATTTATTTTAACAGAATTTTTTTTTTAATTTATTTTTATTGTTTTTGATACAGAGAGAGAGAGAGACAGAGACAGAGAGAGAACTGAATTGGGGGAGCTCCCCAGTTCAGCATATGGGTTTGTACGGGCCGGGGCTTGGACTCGATCCTCAGTCCCCAGTGAAGCAAAGTGAGCGCTTAACCCACTGAACCATCCCGGCTTCCCCTGCTCTTCTTTTTTAGAATAAAATTTTGTTTTTTGTTTTTTGTTTAATTTATTTTTGACAGAGAGAGAGAGAGAGATACAGAGACAGAGAGAGAACTGAACTGGGGAACTCCCCAGTTCAGCACATGGGTCCACACGGGCCAGGGCAGGGATTTGATCCCCCGTCCCCGGCACTGCAAAGTGAGCGCTTAACCCACTGAGCCATCCCGGCTTCCCCAAGAATAAAGTGTTTTAAAGATTAATTTTTATTGTTTTTGACAAAAAGAGAGAGACAGAGAGAAGGGGAAGGGCCCAAAGCAATTTCCATAGTTGTACATCATTAGTTTTCATTATAGTTTCACCCCACAGGTTGGTGCAGGGCTGCTCAGGGCAGGAACCAGCAGGGGCCTCCCACATGAGAAGCTCTCCTTGGCGAGAACTGAACTGGGGGCACATCCCAGTTCAGCCTATGGGTTCGCACGGGCCAGGGCTGAGATACAATTCTCGGACCCCGGGGCTACAAGATGAATGTTCAACCATCTGAGCCATCCTGGCAACTCCTCTTCTTTAATGACACTGTTGCATGACAGCCCCTCCACCAGCTTTCACTATTTTGGGGCTTCTCTATTTGTACCTCACCTGAAACTTTTCACCTTTGAGAGGACTACATATCTCTAGGTCTCCACTTTCTCTATCCTAGCCTTATTGTATAGTGGGGATTGTAGAAACTGAATTGGTTAAGAGGGGCTGATAATGACAGGAAGGTACACTCTGACCATTCAGAAATCTGCTTCCATACAGTGAAGGCTACAGCTGCCTAGCTTTCTTATTAGTGAAGCCCTGTGTCCTCCAAACTATGGGCAGTCAGTGAGGGGAATATAGGATAGGAGTGATACAAAATTCTTCCCATTTTCCATCTGCTGTTTCCTGATTTAAAAAATGCTGTATGGCTCAGATATCAATTCTGTTTCTTAATTTGATACTATTGAAATTTAACAATAGAAATACTTCTAGAAATCTTCTCTATAATTGACTTATAATCTTTATTGCAGGGGTGGTTGTGCATTTTCATCTTTTTGTATCACTTCATGAATATGTAATGGAAGGTTGGGAGAAGACCAATTAAGCACTATTATCACTCAGCCGTCATTTTAACCCTAAAGTGTGGGTCCAAGGTTGTTAACTTTATATAACTGAGGTGTTATAAGACACCCAGGGAAGAATCTCTTCCTTGCTAGCCTGATACCTTAAATGCAAGTATTATGACAATTTCTTTGTGTTAAGTAAGTACTTGACATTCTCAGGATCCTCATAAAAAACAAGTATTCTTCTAAGGGGTAAAACAGGTCACTATCAGCTTGGCTTGAAAACTAAGTCATTAAGCAAAGCTGGTTTGTGAGTGAAGCATAAAAATTGATGACATCTAATGTTGCATTTTTCAATATTCTGATAAGCACTTTAAATTAGGGGAACAGAAATACTTTTTCTGCTCTGAACCTTCCCAAGGGTCCCAGGCAATCCCTGAAAAGTCTTCAATACAGGTACTCCTCTCTTAACGACGAAGTTCTGTAAATATGAATAAGTTGTTAACTGTATTGGTCAATAAATGAGGAGCTTAAAGATGAATGTCTTGTGGTGTAGTGTGGCACCACAGGGTATGTATTTTTCAATATTACATGACACTATACTTATAAACAAAATATGTCATCTTGCATGATTGTAAATGCTTCATGTAGTGAATACTAACCTACTGCAGGAGCGAGAGAAAGACTGAGAAAGGGCATTCCTGAGATTCAAACAGACTGAGAAAAGCGATTCCCCATGCTGGAGAATTGGTCATAAGTCTGAGAGGTCATTAAACAGGTAGGTCATTAAGTGAGGAGTAGCTTATTTCCTATATAAAGTATGTCAGCTATTTTATAAACATCAGTGGAGAAGAGTTGGAAAGTACCATCACATGGCTACTACTGATCAAACCCAGGATCTTTACTGTAAACTGGTAGCTTTCTATGATTTTTTTACCAATGTAAATCTTAATTGTTATAAGATCTTATGACACAGTCCAATAAGAAAAACAAAAGTGGGCTGCTGTAATTGGAGGAGGGAATAGCAGCAGAGGCCAGTCACTCCCTATGACTTTTGTCACTGAAGGGCTTCGAAGTAGTATAATTTCTAAATCACTATCCTAGACATCAGTAAACGATGTTTCTGCAAGGCTGAAGAAGAGTATGAGAAAGGGCATCAAGGCATCTCAGCATAACTAGAATGCTTGAGTTCTGACTTGGGTCAAATTTTTTTTTTTCTTTTTAGATTTATTTTATTGCTTTTGACAGAAACAGAGAGAGACAGAGACAGAGAGAAGGGGGAGGGCCCAGAGCAGTCTCCATAATTGTATACCATCAGTTGTTGACATGGTTTCATTCCACACAGGTGGGCAGGGGACCATGCACAGTGTGAATTGGTCTGGGGCCTCCCACATGGGAAGCACGCCCCCTTGAGCCAGGGTCCGAATTGGGGGGCAAGAACCAAACTGGGAGCTTCCCACATGGAAAGCGCACCCCAGTTTAACATATAGGTTTGCGTGGGCATGAGTTGGGATTCAATCTTTGGTCCCAGGGCTACAAAGTGAGCACTTAACCGACTGAGCCATCCCTGCTTCACTGGGTCAATTATTTTAAGGATACACTTGACTGTTGTTGTCTATACTTAGCATTTTTATCAATTCCTATCTCAGGTAACTACTGAGGGAGTTCCATTAGACTATGATCTCTAGGACCTCAGCCTTCCATGATATTAATTTCTCATATCTTCACATTCTTAGAAAATTATTTTCTTACATCGAATATCAGGATAAAGCTTCCAATTCTGACCAAGATAGAGGATATCCACTATGGCCTATCTTCTTGATTACAGCTAAAAACTCTGGGCAAGGTACATAAAAAAACAATTACCTAAGGACTGTTAAACTTAAATAAAATCAGGCCAATTGTGCTGTGGAGTCAAAACTTGAAGAAGCAATGACACATTTGAGAATTAATTTTCCATTTTCTCCCCTTGTTTCTTTTTTGGTTTTGCCCCAAAGCCAGGCCCAAAATGCAGAACTGCTCAGAGGTAGTTATACAGGCAGTTAAAACTCTAAAGGAAACCTCACCTTTTTACACATAAAACCTGAGAAATGGGGATTCAATGGGGCAGAGAGTGCAGGAGGAGTTCTGGAGAGAAGTGAGGTAGCGAAAAGGGTGTCTCAATACTGTGAAAGAAACTACATGAGTCCCAGGTTTACCCTTGAGCTTTATTTGCATGGGACAGACCCAAAGCAGCATAGCAAAAGTTTTGAGAATTGAGCTAAGATTTAAACCACCAACTACCGGTAGGTCTCAGACTAACCTCTTAGAGATATATGTGTTGAATAGACACAAAATATAATAGCATCAACAAGTATTAAAAACTGAGCTAAGATTGGAACCACCACCCACAGAAAGTGACTTTTTTTGTTCTAACAATGTGTTTATTATTTATTTATCTCTCTACTGAAGCACTCTCCACGCTGAGGGAGTTATTTGGAGTGGGTCAGAACCCAGAGCCTGGAGTCTGAAATCTAAAGTGACTTCCTCATTCATTTTGTGGCTCAAGTGGGAGGGAAGCATAGTTAGATAAAACTGGTGTCTCCTTTTGGATACTGCATAAGGCACACCCCTGAAAGTAGCCACACCCTGAAGTGTTGCCTGGCAGGCTGGAATACAAATTCTTCTGATAAAGGCATTTTTACTCCAATAGGGGTCTGGGAATTGACTGGGAGTGCTACAGGGATGAGAAAAATTAATTCAATGGAGGAGTTATTTGCAGGCTGCAGAGAGAAATGAAGGTAATTCACTATACTGAGCCATCTGCTGTATGTCTTTATTGCCGCAAGGGGAAGGTGACAAAGGCATCATAACCAAAGAGGCACGTAGCGATTAGGCCCAGTACCCCTGCAATGATGGTGGAGTGGCTTCTTTTCTCAACAAGCACAACAATGGATGTGATCAGGTAGAGGATCGCTGCAATGGAGGTTCGGAAGAAATCACCCCAAGGCCAACTAATGAATTGTATCTTGGTGTGCAGGTTACACGAGTAGATGACAAAGAAGAAAAAAGCAAGGATCGCCTCACCCACTGAAAGGAAGCAATATCCTGGTGCTGAATCACTGAAGCACATCAGAATCACCAAACAGAATATAATTTCAGCATACAGGAGAATTCCCTTTTGGGTGCAGGAGAAGTTGGTGCAGGTAGCCCAGCAGCTAGGGGCCGAGATGCGTTGGGAATCCGCCATGGTGATGGCCTTACTCCCTGGGAATGCAGAGAATCTGCTCACTTTCTGGTGGCTTTGAGGACACTGCACACCCACACGACTTGGCCACCGTCTAGAAGGTGATTTTAAAAACTTGCCGTCTGAAGCTAACTGGGTTGATCAACTGCTAAAACAGTAATAATGGTAACAATGAAGATAATCACAAAAATAATATTAAAATTTGTAACAAGATTCATATCTACACAATTTAGTATTTGAAAAATCCAGAATACAACCCAATATATTTGATAAGGAAAGGACAAGGAAAATGTAACCATTTATCAAAGGAAAAGATAATCAACAGATGCCAACCTCAAGATGTCAAAATTATAATAAAAGATGTTATTGTTATTTTTATTCATTTTAATTTTTTTCAATTACAGTTGACATTCAATATTATGTTAGTTTCATGAGTGTATAGTGATCATACATTTATATAATTTATGGAGTGATTCCTCTCCCCCATAAATCTAGTACCCACTTGGCACCATACGTGGTTATTATAATATTATTGATTATATTCCCTATTTTGTACTTTACATCTCTACAACTATTTTGTAACTGCCAGGTTGTACTTCTTAATCACTTTTTTTTTTTTAACCCAGCCCCTCAATTCCTCTCCCATCTGGTAAACATCAGTTTGTTCTATGTATTTATGAGTCTATTTCTGTTCATTCATTAATTTTTTTGATTCCACATGTAAGTGAAATCATATAGCATTTCTCTTTCTCGGACTTATTTTACTTAGCATGATACCTTCTAGGTTCATCCATGTTGTAGCAAATGGAAAGATTTCATTCTTTTTTATGGCTGAATAGTATTCCATTATATATACATATATATATACACACACACATACATATATACATATACATATATATATATATATATACACATACACACACACACACACACACATATACATACATAAATACACCACTTCTTTATCCAATTGTGTATTGGTAGGAATTTTGGTTGTTTCCATATCTTGGCTACTGTAAATAATGCTGTAATGGCTATAGGGATGTACATATCTTTCCAAATTAGGGTTTTGGATTTCTTCAAATAAATACCCAGAAGTGGAATTGCTGGGTCATAGGTAGTTCTATTTTTAATTTTTTGAGGAAACTCCATATTTTTCCCATAGTGGTTACACCAATTTGCAATCCCAACAGAGTACCAGGGTTTCCTTTTATCCACATCCTTGCCAACTTATTTGTTGATTTATCGATGATAGCCATTGTGACAGATGTGAGGTAATATCTCATTGTCATTTTAATTTGTATTTCTCTTATGGTTAGAGATATTGAGCATCTTTTCAAATGTCTATTGGCCATCTGTATGTCCTCTTTAGAGAAATGTCTATTGGGTTCTTTGCCCATTTTTTAATTGGATTTTTTGTTTGTTTGTTTGTTTGGTGTTAAGTCGGATGAATTCTTTATAAATTTTGGATATTAACCCCTATCAGATGTATTGGGGTCTTTTGTGGTTCCATATAAATTTTAGGATTATTTGTTCTAGTTCTGTGAAAAATGCCTTTGGTATTTTGATAGGGATTGCACTGAATTCATAGATTGCTTTGGGTAATATGAACATTTTAATGATGTTAATTCTTCCTACCCACGAGCACAGTATATATGCTTCCATTTATTTGCATCTTCTTCAATTTATTTATTCACTCTCTCATAAATTTCTGACTATAGATCTTTTACCTTCTTCATATTTATTCCTGGTATTTTGTTTTGCTTTATTTTTTTTATGCAATTGTAAATCGGGTTGTTTTCTTAATTTCTCTTTCTGATAGTTCATTATTGGTGTATAAAAATGCAACCAATCTGTGAATATAAATTTTGTATCCTGCTACTTTACTGAATCCATTTATCAATTATAATAGTTTCTTTCTTTCTTTCTTTTTTCTTTTTTGGGTGGAATCTTTAGGGTTCTCTATATATAGTTTTATGTCATCTGCAAATAATTACAGTTTTACTTCTTTCTTTCCAATTTGGATGCCTTTTATTTCTTTTTCTTGCCTGATTGCTGTGACTAGGACTTCTAATACTATATTGAATAAAAGTGGTGAAAGTGAACATTCTTGTCTTGTTTGATCTTGTTGTCTCCTCTTTCTTGGATTTTAAGGAAGATGCTTTTAGCTTTTCCCTGTTGAGTATGATGTTAGCTGTGGGTCTGTCATGTACAGCCTTTATTATGTTGAAATATGTTCCCTCTATTTCAATTTTGCTGAGAGTTTTTACCATAAGTAGATGCTGGATTTTGTCAAATGCTTTTTCTGCATCCATTGATATAAACGTATACTTTTAATCCTTGATTTTTTTTTTATGTGATGTATCATGCTAATGATTTGAAGATATTGAACCAAACTTGCATCCCAGGAATAAATCTCTTTTGATCACAGTGTATAATCTTTTTAATGTATTGCTGAGTTTGATTTGCTAATATTTTGTTGAGTATTTCTGCATCTATGTTCATCAGAGATACTGGCCTATAATTTTCTTTCTTTTCTTTTCTCTTTCTTTCTTTCTTTCTTTCTTTCTTTCTTTCCTTTCTTCCTTCCTTTCTTTACTTGTAATATGTTTGTCTGGGTTTGGAATCAGGGTTATGGTGGCCTCATAAAATGAGTGTGGGAACCTTCCCTCCTCCTGAATTTTTGGAATAGTTTGAAAAGGACAGGTGTTAATTCTTCTTTGAAAGTGTGGTAATATTCACCTGTGAAGCTATCCAATCCAAGACATTTGTTTATTGGGAGATTTTTGTTTACTGATTCAATTTCATTAGTAGTTATGAGTCTCTTTGGATTTTCTGTTTCTTCTTAACTCAGTCTCAGAAGATTGTATCTTCCTGGAATTTATACATTACTCTCAGATTTTCTAATTAGTTGGCATTTAATTGTTTGCAGTGTTTCCTTAAAATTTCTTGTATTTCTGTAATGCCAGTTGTCATGTCTCCTCTTTAATTTATGTTTTTATTTATTTGGGTCCTTGCTCTGTTTTTCCTTGTGTCTGGTTAAAGGTTTATCAATTTTGTATATCTTTTCAAAGAACCAGCTCTTGGTTTCATTGATCTTTGGTATTATTTTTTTAGGCTATTTTGTTTATATCTTCTCTGATCTTTATTATTTCCTTCTTTCTACACACATTGGGATTTGTTTGTTCTTCTTTTTATAGTTCCTTAATGTGTAAGGTTAGATGGTTTATTTGAGATTTTTCTTAATGTTTTTAAGATTTATTTTTATTGGGTTTTTTTCTTGATAAAGAGAGAGACAGAGAAAGAGAGAAAGAGGCAGAAATAGAGAGAAGGAGGGAGGGCCCAGAACAGACTCCACAGTTACAGGTCATTAGCTTTCCACATAGTTTCATTCCACAGGTGGGTGCAGAGTTGCACAGGGCAGGAACTGATCCAGGAGCCTCCCACATAAAGCTCACCCCAGTGAGAACCAAACTGGGGGTAGACCCCAGCTCAGCATGTAGGTCCTCATGGGTCAGGGCTGGGATTTGAACCCCGAACCCTGGGGCTGCAATATGAGCACTCAACCCAATGAGCCATCCTGGCATTCCCAATTTTTCTTATTTTTTGAAGAAGGCCTGTATTGCTATGAATTTCCCTCATAGAATGGTATTGGCTGTGTCCCACAGATTTGAAGTCATTGTGTTTTCATTTTCATTTGTCTCATAGTATCTTTTTATTTCTTTCTTGATGTTATTATTAACCTATTCATTGATTAGTAGCATGTTATGTAGCCTCCATATATTTGTATTTTTCAGTTTTCTTGTAATTGATTTCTAGTTTTATAGTATTGTGATCAGAGTACATGCTTGATGATGATTTTAATCTTAAACATATTGAGACTTGTTTTGTAGCCTAATATGGTCTATCCTGGAAAATGTCCCATGTGTGTATACAAAGAATGTATATTCTGTGGCTTTGGAGTGAAATGCTCTAAAAATACTAATTAAATCTATCTGGTCAAGTGTGTCATTTAAGCTTCTGTTTTCTTATTAATTTTCTGCCTAGATGATCTATCCATTGATGTCAATGAGGTGTTAAAGTCCCCTACAAGTACTGTATTTCTGTTTATCTCTCCCTTTATGTTCATCAATATTTAGGTACTCCTATGTTGGGTGTGTAAATGTATACCACGGGTTATATCATCTTGTTGGATTGATCCCTTTATCATTATGAAATGTCCTTGTCTCTAATTATAGACTTTGTTTTATACTTTATTTTGTCTGACACAAGTATTGTTACTCCAGATTTTTTTTCATTTGAATAAAAATTGTCTTTCATTCCTTTACTTTCCATTTATTTGTGCCTTTTGATCTTAAGTGAGTCTCTTGTAGATGGCTCATAGATGGGTCTTGATAGACAAAGACTTTAGAACAGATATTATAATAAGCTCCATAAGGTAAAGGTAAGCACACATTAAATAAAGTGAAAAGAAAAATAAAAGTTCTTAACAAAGAAATTAAATTTTTGAAAAAGAACAAAATTGTATTGACATACATTCTCTGAAATTTAATATTTAGTGGATGAACTCAATAAAGATGAGCAGAATACAGATGACAGAGAAAAGAGTCAGTTAACTTGTAGATAAATAGAAATTATCCAATCTGAAAAA
The DNA here is from genome assembly GCA_004027555.1 of Craseonycteris thonglongyai. Lineage (NCBI taxonomy): Eukaryota > Metazoa > Chordata > Mammalia > Chiroptera > Craseonycteridae > Craseonycteris > Craseonycteris thonglongyai. Next base: position 10,119 of record PVKE010007238.1, on the reverse strand, counting down.
CGAAAAGAAAAGGTTGGAAAATTGAACAAAACTTCAGAGAGTTGTTGGACAATATAAAAAATTTAACATTTATAACACTAACAAAATCAGTGCAAAAAATATTTACACAAAAGACATTTGAGGAGACAATGGCTGAAAACTTTACAAATTTGGTGAAAAACATTCACTTGAAGATTCAAGGAGTTCATTGAGCATAAAACAGAATAAACTCAAAGAAAACCACACAGAGACACATTATAACCAAATTACTGAAAACTAAACGTGAAGAAAATATCTTGGGTGGGCTCTACATTGGTGGCATAAGAAGACCTGGAACTCACCTTCTCCTATGGACACATCAAATATATACCTACATATATACAATTCCTCCTGAAAAATAACTGAGGGCTGATTGAACAGCTTCTACAAAGCAAATGATAGAGGCACCACTTTGAGAAGGGTAGGAGAGATGGGAACCTCATGCTCATTCTGAGTCCTGTAATAGAAAGGGAAATCAATGCTGGGCTCATGCTCAGAGTCACTGCAAACAAACAAACAACAATAACCCCAGCAGTCTAAAGGGCACATAAACTATAGGTGAAGAAAATGAATTTTCCTACAGTGTCTGCAAAATGATTGCAGAACAGCTGGAATTCTCTCCAGGATCAGAAGTGCTGGTCAACACAATGTTTTACATTCCCCTACCACCTCTATAGCCCTGCCAACAGCACTATCCAAGAGCTTGAGCTGGTTCTCCAAGGCTGCTTAGTGTACCCTGGGTCCCTGGCTCACCAACTTCCAACAGTTCCTCCAAAGGTAGCCCTAAGTGTGGCATGTCCCAGGAAACCCTCGCTTGTGCCCACCCCAGCTCCAGCCATCTCACTGGCTGGCCCAAGTATGAAGTGCCCTGAAACCCCTTGGCTATGCCCATTCCAGCTCTAGCCATCTCATCAGGGCAGCTCCAGTGTAGAGCACCATGAACAACCTAGCATGTATCCACTACAGCTCTACCTTATTTTTCAAAGATGTCTGGCACATGCAGTCTTCATAAGAATCCTTTTACACAGGCTACTCCTTAAATAGGAGAGGCTGTTTTGCCTCATTTATAGAAACAAATACACAAAGTTAAACAAAATGAAGAAACAAAGAAATATGTGCCAAATAAAAGAATAAGATAAAACCTTATATAACCCCTAATGAAATGAATATAAGCAATATACCTGATAAGGAGTTCAAAGTAATGATTATTATAATATTGTAGAAGAATGGAAAACCACAGTGATAACTTCAACAAACATTTAGAAAATGTGAGAGCCAACAAGAGCTGAAAAATACAATAACTGAAACAAACAAACAAAAAATACACTAGAGGGAATCAACAACATATTAGATAATACAGAAGAACAGATCAGCGATTGAGAAGACAGAATAGTAGAAATCACCCAATTAGAAGAGCAAAAAGAAAAAGGAGTTTTATAAAATAAGGATAGTTTAAGGGACAACATCAATCATACTAACATTTACTTTATAGAGGTCTCAAAGGGAAGAGAGAGAGAAGAGTAATAAACATATTTGAAGAAATAATGGCTGAAAACTTTCCTAACCTAGGACAGCAAAGAGACACCCAGATCCAGAAAACACAGAGTAGATCCAGGAAACACAGAGTTCCAAAGAAGACAGACCCAAAGAGAACCACACCAGGACATATTATAATTAAAATGGGGAAAGTTAAAGATAAATGAGAGAATCTTAAAATGAGCAAGAGCAAAACAACTAGTCACATACAAGGAAAACCCAATAAAAAACCATTAGCTGATTTTTCAGCAGAAACTTTGTAGGCCAGAAGGGGTTGGCAGGATATATTTAAAGTGCTAAAGAAAAAGATTTAGAACTAAGAATATTCTATTCAGCAAAGTTATCAATCAGAATTGAAGGAGAGAGAAAGCAAACACAAAGGAGTTCATCATCAATCAACAGTCCTTAAAAGAAATGTTGAAGAGCCTTCTTTAAGTGGAAAATAAAAAAACATACCTATAAACAAGAAAATATATGAAAAAACTCACTGGTAAAGGTCTGGCAATTAAGTTCGTGAACTTACCACCACATGCTTATGTTGGCAGTGCTGTACAAACAACTTAGTAAGGTTTCATTACCTTGGTATATCAGTGTCTCACAGCTGTGTTCATGTCAACTTGGTGGTGTCTTGCTGAGGGCATTCATTATTATTGTTATGTGTTTTTGTGTGCTGTCGTGAGAATGTTGGAGCTTGAATTAGAGCAACAAACAAACATTAACTTTCTTGTTAAACTTGGCAAGAGTGGAAGTAGGAAATCAGGGACATGTTAGTCCACTTGTGTGGAGATAATGCCATGAAGAAAACAGCAGTGTACAAATGGATTAAACATTTTTCTGAGAGGAGAAAAAGCACCCCTAATAAAGATAGTTTAGGGCTGTCAGTAACAAGCAGAACTAATGAAAACATTGCAAAAATTCACTGATTGTGCCTCAAAATAATCAGCTGGTTGTAAGAAGTATAGCAGGCCAAGTAAACATCAATATAAAAACAGAAAAATCTTGACTGAAAATCTTGGCATGAGCACAAATGGCTCCAAAGGAACTCAATGATAAACAAAAGCAAAGGTGAGTCAAAGTTTGCCAAGACCTTTTGGAGAGGCAAGACAATATTTTGGGCCATGTTGTCACTGGTGATGAAACATGAGTATACCAATATGACCCTGAAACAAGGTGTCCAAGTGTACAATGGGAGTCAGCCAATTCTCCATGACCAAAAAAGTTCTGTCAGTCCAAATCAAGAGTCGAAATGCTGTTGCTCACCTTTTTGGGTATCAGAGGGATTGTTCATTATGAATTTGTACCAACTGAACAGTCAATGAAGTTGACTCTTTGGAAGTACTGAAAATGCTGTGTGAAAAAGTTAGACAAAACTAACTTGAACTTTAACTCATGGCTTTTGCATCACAACAATGCACCAGTTCACATGACATTGTGTGAGGGAGTTTTTAGCCAGTTAACAAATAACTGTATTAAGACAACTGCCCTGCTTGCCTGATCTGGACCCCATTGACGTTTTTTGTTACCTGAAGATAAAGGAAATATTTAAAGGAAGATATTTTGATGACATTCAGGACATCAAGAGTAATATAATGACAGTTCTGATGGCCATTCCAGAAAAGAGATCCAAATTTGCTTTGAAGGGGGAACTAGGTGCTGGCATCAGTGCATAGATTTCCAAGGGGTGTACTTAAAAGGTGACCATAGCAATATTCAACAATAAGGTATGTAGCACTTTTTCTAGGATGAGTTCATTAACTTAATTGTCATACCTCATGGTATAGGCAGTGGATTAGCCACTTAAAAAGTTAGTATGAAGGTTAAAAAACAAAAGTAATACAAATCAACAATAATTACAAGAAGTAGTTGGAGGATACACAAAATAAAGAGAAATAAAATATGACATCAAAAACATAAAACATGAAGGGAGAGTAAAAATGTATGGTAATGTCTTTAGAATGTGATCTAACTTAACTGGCCATAAGTTTAAAAAAATTGACACATATATATGAACCTCATAACCACAAATGAAGAAACTAGAATAGATAAACAAAAAAGAAAAAGAAGAGAACCCAAACATAACATTAAGGAAAGTCATCAAACCATAAGACAAGATACCAAGAGAAAAAAAAAAGGAACAAAGAATTACAAAAACAATTAACAAATTTGCATTAAGTACATACCAATTAATAATTACTTTAAATGTAAATGGAATAAATGCTCCAATCAAAAGATATAGGGTGGTTGAATGCGTAAAAAACAAGACCTATCTATATGCTGCCTAGAAGAGACTTACATCAGAGCTAAAGACATACAGAGATTAAAAGTGAAAAGTGGAAAAAGATATTCCTGGCAAATAGAAACTAAAAGAAAGTTTGGGTAGCAATACCCTTATCAGACAAAATAAACTTTAAAACAAAGATTGTAACAAAAGACAGGGAAGAGAATTACATAATCATAAAGAGGTCAATCCAGGAAGAGCGTATAACATTCATAAATATTTGTACATTCAACATGGGAACACCTAAATGTACAAAGCAAATATTAACAAATAGTAGAGAGAAATTGACAGTATTACAATATTAATAGTGGGTGATTTTGACACCCCACATACATCAATGGATAGATCATTCAGACAGAAAATCAATAGGGAAACATTGACCTTAAAGTATACATTAATCAGATGCACTTAATAAATACATATAGATCATTTCATCAAAAAATGCAGAGTACTCATTTTTTTCAATTGCACATTGAACATTCTCCAAAATAGATCACATGTTAGGACACAAAACAAGGCTCAATATATTTAAGAAAATTGATATCATATCAAGCATCTTTTCCAACCACATATGTAACTGGAATCAATTAGAGAATAAAATTAGAAAAACAAAACAAAACCATGTTGAGACTAAACAATATGCTACTGAACAACCAATGGGTCAATGAAGAACTCAGAGAAGAATAAAAATAATACCTTGAGACAAATAAAAATGGAAACACAATTTTCCAACAGCTATGGGATACAGCAAAAGCAATTCTAAGAGGGAAGTTCATAGCAATATAGGTTTATGTCAAGAAACAAATAAACCCAAAATCCCAAACAAACAATTTAACTTTATACCTAAAGGAACAAGAAAAAGAACAAAGCCCAAAGTCTATATAATAGAAGGAAGGAAATAATAAAGACCAAAGTGGACATAATAGACATATACACATGCAAACACGTACGTGTGGGCATGCGCGCGCGCGCGCACACACACACACAAAGATCAATAAAAGTAACAGCTGGTATTTTGAAAAGATAAACAAAATGATCAACCTTTACCTACAAGTGAACTCATCAAGATAAAAAGAGAGAAGGCCCCAAAATAAAATCAGAAATGAAAGTGGAGAAGCTACAGCTGACACCACAGAAATATAAAGAATTATAATAAATTGCTATAAACAATTATACACCAACATATTGAAAAGCAACCTGAATAAAATGGATAAATTCTTATAAACACACAATATTCTAAGACTAAATCATGAAGAAACAGAAAATCTGAATAGATCAATTACAAGTGATAAAACCGAATCAGTAAATTAAAAACTACCAAAAAATAAACAAGGACTAAATGGCTTCACAGGAAAATTCTGCTAAACAATTAAAGAAGAATTCATACTTATCCTTCTCAAACTATTCCAAAAAAAATTGAAGAGAAAGGAAGTCTGTCAAACAAATTTTATAAGGTATTATCCCAATACTAAAACTAGACAAAGACACCACACACACACACACACACACACACACACACACACACACACAAATTACTAGACAACATCCCTGATAAACAGATGAAAAAATCTTCAACAAAATATTAAAATTGGGGAAGCCGGAATGGCTCTCTGGGTTAAGCGCTCACTTTGCGGCCCCAGGGACCGAGGATCGAATCCTGGCCCTGGCCAGTGCAGACCCATATGCTGAACTGGGGTGTGCCGCCAGTTCAGTTCTCACTGAGGTGAGACACCAGTCCAGTTTCTGCTCTGTGCAGCCCCACGCCCACCTGTGGAATAAAACTATGTGGAAAAACCAATGATGTGCAACTATGGAGACTGTTCTAGGTCCTCCTCTTTCTCACTGTCTCTATCTCTCTGTCAAAAACAATAAAAACAAATCTTTAAAAAAATATGTTAAAATTCAACAACACATTAAAAGGATCGTACTCCACGATCAAGTGAAATTTGTTCCAGGAATGTGAGGATGGTTCAACACATGCAAATCAATCAATATGATATACCACATAAACGAAATGAATGACTGAGATCATATGATCATCTCAATAAGTGCAGAATATGCATTTAACAAAATATAAAAGTCCATTTATGATAAAAATTTTCAATAAAGTAGGTGTAGAGGGAACATACCTCAACATAATAAAGGCCATAATACTCACAGCTAACATTTTACTCAATGGTGAAAATCTGAGAGCTTTTTCTTTAAGATCAGGAAAAGAGGACACCCACTTTTGCCACTTTTATTTAACACAGTATTGGAGGTCCTAGTGGTAGCAATCAGACAAGAAAGATATAAAAGGTGGAAGGTCCAACATGATACACTAGGTAAATGCTATGTCTGCCAGCTCCCATGATTACATTAAAATTACAACTAAATTATAGAACAATTAACCTCAAGAATCACCTGAAGACTAGATGAATAAAATGCCTATAACAAAGGATAAATAGAAGAGGCCACTTTAAGACTTGTAAGAGGGTTCCCAGCCCAGGTCCTGCCCTACACAGCCCTGTGCCCACCTGTGGAGTGAAACTATATGGAAAACTGATGCTGTCAACTATGGAAACTGCTCTGGGCCCTTCCCCTTCTCTCTGTCTCTCTCTGTCTGTCTCTGTCAAAAAACAATAAAAATAAATCTTTATAAAAAATAAAATAAAATTGAAAGAGAGGTAAAGAGCTTTCTATACAAGAAAAAGCTAAAGGAATTTATTACCACCAAGCCAGTATTACAAGAAATGTTAAAGGGGCTTTTTTTTAAGAAGATGAGAAAAACAAACAAATGGAGATAAAAAATATAAATAATAAAATGCCCATAACTATGTACCTATCAATAATCACTTAAATGTAAAAGGATTAAATGTTCCAATCAAAAGACACAGGGTAGCTGAATGGATAAGAAAACAAGACCTATATATGTGCTGTCTACAGGAGACCTACCTACCTCAGATCAAAGGACAACCATAGACTGAAAGTAAAACGTGAAAAGAGATATTTCATGCAAATGGAAATGATAAAAAGCTGGGTTAACATATTTATATCAGACAAAAAGGACTTTAAAATGAAGACTATAAGAAGACACAAAAATGGACAGTACATAATGATAAAGGGATTAATCCAGGAATAGAATAAACCCTAGAAACATCTATGCACCTAACATAAGAGCACCTAAATACATAAAACAAATATTTTAAAAAATATTTATTTTATTTTATTGCTTGAGAGACAGAGACAGAGAAGAGGGAGGGCCCAGGGCAGTCTCCATAGTTGTACATCATTAGTTTCAACATAGTTTCATTCCACACAGGTGGATGTGGGGCTGCATGAGGCGGGAATCGAACAAAGGGCCTTCCACATGAGAGGTGAACACCAGTTCAGCCTATGGGTTTGCATGGACTGGGGCCAGGATTTGATCCCTGGACCTTTCTGTTGCAAGGCAATTGCTCATTCCTATAAAACAAATATTGACTGACATAGGAAGAGATGGACAGTAACACAACTAATAGGGGATTTTGACACCTTATTAACACTGAAGAACAGATCTTCCATACAGAATCAAGGCAACGGTGACCTTAAATGACACACTTGACTGCATGAATTTGATATTTTTTAGAGTATTTCACTCCAAATCAGCAGAATATACATTCTCTGCAAGTGCACATGGACATTTTCCAAGATAGACCACATGTTAGGCCACAAAACAAGTCTAAATAAATTTTAAAAGATTGAAATTTTATCAAGTGTATTCTCTGAAAACAATGATATAAAACTAGAAATCAATTACAAAACAACCCTGAAAAACATACAAACACATGGAGGCTAAATAACATGCTTCTAAACAATAATAAATGGGTTAAAGATGAGATCAAGGAAGAAATCAAAAGATACCTTGAGATACAAGAAAATGAAAGCACAATGACCCAAAATCTATAAGACACAACAAAATCAGTTCTCAGAGGAAACTATAGTAATGCAGGCCCACCTCAAGAAATAAGAAACATTCAAATAAACAATCTACGCATTTTCCAGCGTAGAAGACGACCGGGCGTATAAGACGACCCCCTAATTTTACAGTTAAAACATAGGTTTAGGCCTATATTCGCTGTATAAGACTACAGCCTCGGAAGTGGGGGGTCGTCTTATACAGCATATATAGGCCTAAACCTATGTTTTAACTGTAAAATTAGGGGGTCGTCTTATATGCCCGGTCGTCTTATACGCCAGAAAATACGGTAACTTTATACCTAAAGGAACTGGAAAAAAGAATAGCAAACAAAGCTAATAGTGGGTAAAAGGAAGAAAATAATAGAGATCAGAATAGAAGTAAATAAAATAGGAAATAAAAAAATACAAAAGAGCCATGAAACCAAGAGCTGGTTCTTTGAAAAGACAAAATTGATAAATCTTTAACCAGATTCACCAAGAAAAAATGACAGAGGACCTAAATAAATTAAAAATAAATAAATAAATGAAAGAGAAGTGAAAATGGACACCATAAAAATAGAAAAAACTTAAAAAAAAAAGAAAAAAGAGAAACATTACCAGCAATTATATGCTAACAAATTGGACAATATGGAAGAAATGGATAAATTTCTAGAAATATAAAATCTCCCAAGACTGACTCAAGAAGAAACAGAAAATCAGAACTGACTGATTGCTGCTAAAAAAATTGAATCAGTAGTCAACAGACTCCCAACAAACAAAAGTCTTGGACCAAATGGTTTCACAGGTGAACCAAACATTGTAAGAAAAATTAACATATTCTTCTTAAACTATTTAAAAATTTTCAAGAGAAGGGGAAGCTTCCATGCTCATTTCAAAGCAGGACAAAGTGCTCATTTCAAAGCAGGACAAAGATATTACAAAAAACCCCACAAACAATTATTGGCTGATATCCCTGATGAACAAAGATGCAAAAATTCTCAACAAAATATTAGCAAACTTAATTTAGCAACACATTAAAAATATCATATACGGGGAAGCCGGGATGACTCAGTGGGTTAAGCGCTCACTTTGCAGCACCGGGGACCAAGGATTGAATCCTGGCCCCGGCCCGTGGGAACCCATATGCTGAACTGGGGAGTTCCCCCAGTTCAGTTCTCTCTCTGTCTCTGTATCTCTCTCTCTCTCTCTCTCTCTCTCTGTCAAAAAAAAAAAAAAATAAATCATATACCACAATCAAGTGGGATTTATTTCTGGTATGCAAGATTGGTTTAATGTCCACAAATCAATCCATGTTATATACCACATAAACAAAATGAAAAATAAAAATCATGTGATCATATTAATAGATGCAGAAAATGCTTTTGAAAAAACCAACACCCATTTATGACAAAAACTCTAAGCAAAGTAAAAATAGAGGGAACATACTTCAACATAATAAAGCCCATCTATGGCAAACCCACACTAACATACTCAATGGGGAAAAGCTAAAAACATTCCCCTGGCAATCAGAATCAAGACAAGGATGTCTACAATCACCACTTTTAGTCAACCTAATACTGGTAGTCTTAGCCACAGCTATCAGACAAGAAGAAGAAATAAAAACACTCAAATTGAAAAGAAGTAAAAGTGTCATTATTTGCAAATGACATGATAATATATATAAGGAACCCTGAGGATTTCAGTAAAAACTATTAGAACTGATAAATAGATTTAGTAAAGTAGCAGGATAAACAATTAATATTCAAAAATTGGTTGCATTTTTATACACCAATAATTAAGAATAAGAGAAATAAAACAATCCCATTTATAAAAACAAAGTAATAAATTTAACCAAAAAAAGAAGACACCCATACTCAGATAATTACAAATCAATAAAGAGAGAAATTAAAGAACAGACAAATAAATAAAAGTGTATAACATGTTATAAATAGGAAGAATTAATATAGTTAAAATGTCCCTACTACCTACAGCAATCTATAGATTCAATGCAATCCCTATCAAAATACCAATGCATTTTTTTCACAGAACTAGAACAAATACTCCTAATTTATATGGAACAATAAAAAACCCTAGATAGGCATGGCAACTTTGAGAAAGAAAAACAAAGCTGGGGGTATCATGCTACCTGATAACAAACTATACTGTAAGACATGGTATTGGCATAAAAACAGACACATATATCAATGAAACAGAATAAAGAGCCCAGAAATAAATTCATGTCTTTATGGTCATTTAATCTATGACAAAGGAAGCAAGAATATACACTGTGCCTGAGGGAAGGGGAGGAGGGGGGAAGGAGAGAGGGAGGGGAGGTGGGAGAGGGCACCAGCATTATGGACACACTCAAT
>PVKE010007237.1:9348-51520 GCA_004027555.1 Craseonycteris thonglongyai | reverse complement strand
GAGTGAGCCTAACGCTTCTACTAGGCAAGTGAGAGCCTCTCCTCCGCCACCCACACAAGACTCTTCGCCTCTCTCAGAAAACAATGTTGATTAATGTTTATTACTGTATAAGGTTTTGTAATTAACCTTATTAATTAGCACTGACACGTTTAAGTAAATACGTAGACTGTTGTCATTTTTGTCTTAAATGAGTAAAGTATGAATACTGTTTACATATTTAAAACATTCTTGTACCCGCATACACGAAAATTCCTAGGGGCAAATCCTACTTCGCGGTTTTTCAGCTTTCGCGGAAGGTTCTGGTCCCCATTAACCGCGAAAAACGAGGGATCACTGTATATAATATTATGTATATTGGAACATTGAGAACCTCCCCCTCAATTTTTTAAAGATTTTTTTTTGTTTGAAAGAAGGTGGGAGAGAGAGAAGGGGGAGGGCCCAGAGTAGCCTTCATAGCTATACATCGTCAGCTATGACATAGGTTCATTCTACACAGGTGGATGTGGGACCTCATGGGGCAGGAACTGAACTGGAGGCCTCCTGCACTGGAGGCGAGAACCTTTGCTGCCATCCCAGCAGTTACAATTGAGCAGCAGCTCAGCACGTGGGCCTGTACCAACTGGGGCCAGGACTCAATCCCAGAACCTCGCAGGGTTGCAAGGCAACTACTCAGCTATCCTGGCATCAGCAAGAAACGAAAAAATTTTAGGCTCCTAATATGTATTTGTGTTTCTTAAAAGTCCTAAGGATTCTAATTTTTTTGTATAGTAAGTACCAAATAAATGTTGATTCTAAAATTATTTCTTGGTTTTTCTTTTGTTCTGCATGACTCTCAAGAACCAGCTTGACATCATTCCTAGTTTAAGAATGGAGAATTCTGAGCAAAGATGGAAAGGTTTTCTTGTATAATATAATACTTTATCAGATTTTCTGTCTTCTGCAGTTTTTCATTATTTCACAGAACACCATTGAGCCTCAACCTCCGAATATAGGCATTGTTTCTTGTAGATTATCTTTCAAATATAAAATATTCAAGTTCAATGTCTTGATTAGAAACTAAAATTTTGATATTTCTGTCACTTTTATAAAAAGAATTTTCAACCTGATTGGTCTCTATAGACTCTAGAAATGAGCTGTTCTCCCTTTCCTTCCCTCTGACTTCAGTGACTTATTAGAGTTTCTTGTAGATTATCTTTCAAATTGGTCATTTATGTGTAAATATTAGAAGTCTTCTCATCCTGCCTGCCCTAGAACTGAATTAAATATCCAGGAGATGGGAAAGGGGAAATACCTTCCAATTTTTATTTCCTTCTCTCACATAGCTGGCCAGTTTAGAGTCCTTTCAAGGTAGAACCTAGACAAAAGTCATAACTTCTATTTCTTATTTAAATCTTGGGTGCTAGGTATTCCACAAATACTACTGACATTGAGAATAATTCCTAAACCACCTCTAAACAGGGTTTAGAGGCTTTTTTCTCCCTTTGGATTTTCTCAGTTTTAACTGCCCTCGAAGTTATGGTTCCTTCTCTCTCTACTGTCTCTGCCTGTCTTCCTTTCTCCCTATTCCTGGGGAAAGGACACACATCTTTTCTTTCAAAGTGGGAAGGGGTTGTTGTTGCTAATATTGATTCTTCTAAATGTCCCATATGCCTAGGATCGAGGAAGTTTTGTTTTTTTGATTTTTGTGTTTTTGAGTCCAACAAAGCTTCCAATTTTCTTCAAATTCTTTTATTATCAGAGATATGGTCATTATCTTTTCATGCCCAGGGCTCAGTCTGTTTCTAGTCGGTCTTTGGTATGTAATTGGGATATTGAGACCTCTTCTAATGTGATTAAAACTCATTTCAAGATTGTATTCAGATACAAATCTTTGTTTTTTCTATACATCACCTATCAAGGAAGTGGCTGTCTATAATTTGAATTATATGAATGGAATAGCTATGTGGATATATTATTTCTTTTGGGTTGGTATCAGTCTATCACATATTCACCATTTCCAATAAGTCATGATACATCCTGCAGAGTGAGCATATTACTCTTGTGGTCAAAAGAGAAAGTGACCTTTTTTAGGGGGACACAGATTCAACTAGAATTGTCAATTGGGTTCTAGCAAAGGGCAGTCTTAAAGAAGGGTAAATATTAAATGTGTTCTCCATTAGATCATTGAATATCTTTAAAATGATGCCTTTACCTTTAGGAAATACATTTTCTGAGTTAAAAATTGACATGAATACTCCTGAGTTCTTCACATTAGACCATAGCTTCAGCAGTAGGTCATTTCTGTCCTCACTTCTGTTTGCCTTATTCCTATGTTGTAATATATTGTCACAATCAGAAAGAAGCTGTTATAATTAGTAATATACCCATGAAAAAGTCCTTTTGGTGGAAGCAATGAATAGTGATTAAGGGAAAAGAAAAGTTTGCCTATATGTTAAATCCTTAACAAAATCTTCTATTAGAAGATTTGATCATTAGTATTATCTTAAATGGGTCTCTATGCTATAGAGAGCTAAGCATGATATAGTGGTACATTCTGTCATTCTTGTATTTATCTTACCTTTCTGTTCAGGGTCAAGAGGTTTGCTTTTTGAACATGATATCTGGCCACAAATAGAAGTCTTTTCATTTGAAACCATTATCTCATATAATCAGCAGAAATAAAGACATTTTTCTCTGGTTTGCCCTTACTTGGGACTTGATTCCCATTGGCTTTGTTCCTCAGGGGGACAGTGTTCTCATAATTAAGACTATGGCAGACATCCTAAAAGATGGGGTTACATTTTTTAATGAATTCTAGTTGAGTGTCTTTGTGGAAAAAAAAAACCAAGACAGTGATTTTAGCTCTTAAAGAGCATATTTACTTTTATATCCAGAAATGCTCATTTTTAGTATCCAATATAAAAAGCAAGATGTTTCAAAGGAACATGCTGATTTACAATTTAAATAAATTTTGTTGTACTAATCTAATATGATGGCCTTTGAGTTAACTATCTCTATTGAATATTTGTAAAAATAAAAACTCTACTATTTAAATAGTAGATATGAGTAGAATTCTACTATTTAAATAGCAGAATATGAGTAGTCATATTCTTTGATTATATTAAATGATTTTAAAAATATTTTCTCATTCAGAGTTAGATCATTTTGATCAGTTTTAGATAATATATTGTAAGAGGAACATGCCAACCATTGTGTTAAATGCTGGGGTTTCAAAGGTAGTTTGACATGGTACCTGGTCATAGGAAGCTAACTTTTGAGGGAAATAGGTTATTTTATAGAGTTGGATACGAAGTACCTCAGAAGTAAAGGCAGAGATTGTTTTGGGAGAGTAAGGTTAAGTAATGTCTTCATTGAAGCTGTTTATTGAAGGAAAAGTTAGAGTTGACAAGAAAAACAAATCAGAATTTCTGATAGAGAAAACCATAGAAGAGCAAAAGGAGAATCAGGCGAGGAGTCTAGGAAGTAAAGGATTTTGAACAATGTTGCCCAAGAACCTTGTGTGAGAGGTTGGGTCATTTGATCCATTTGTGTGTTTTTACTTCAATCCCCTCCCTAGTATATTCATTATTTTCCCTCTTCAGTTGACATAGTTCTTTATGTATTTCTGCACTGCCAATTTTCTTGATAGAGACATTTGTACTGTCCAATTACCTTTCCCTTTTGTCTAACCACCTCTTAAACCTATGAAATTTGAGTGCTACCTGTAGTACTGTGGATACTGTGCATTTTGGACGGAGCCAAACGCAACGGTATGCTCTAGGATCTTTCTGGGTTTTTCTTTGACATTTGATGTTGTTAACTGTAATATAGCTGTCTTCTTCTTTGGCTTTTGTGTTTCTTTTATTTCTTTGAGGGCTACTTCATCAAGGAAAAGTTTTTATAGAGGTTGAAAGTGATATTCATAGTTAGAAAGTTTGGGTTTAAGTCCTAGCTCTAGTTTTTTCTACTTATATGACTGTAAACAAAATATTAACATTTCTAAGATCCAATTTCCTCAATTATAAAATAGGAATTCTAATTTTTAGCTTATACTTAGCTATAAATATTAAATAATTTAGGATAGTACTTGACACAATAAAGTTAATAAATTTATTATTTTCACTGTTATTATTTTTATTGTTATTATGATTATTATTAGTAGTACTAATATTATCTGACTCATATAATACTGGGGTTTTTGGATCTTCTTTTATATAAGATTGGGCCGGTGGTCTTCTGTTTTTTCCCTCACTCTCGAGTAACTCATCTTCTGTAGCTAATATAGTCTTAATACCAGTTGCTTCTATTTTCTTTACTAAGCAGAAATTTCTGGTCCTTCCTTGTGTTGCTGTGGATTGAGAATTATGGAGGCTCAAGCTCTGGAATGGACACCAACTTGGTTTGCCCTGCAGGGGCAGTATTGGTATTATCCACATGGATGGGTACTCAGTGTATTTGCCATGGTGATTAGAGAAAATGCCAGATGATTTCTCAATAAAAATCAAGAATTTCTCTAGTATTTTTTCAGCTCATAAAATATAATAATTTTTTATCAAGTGTCGTATTGTTATAGGATATGAACATTTAGGAAATTAAGGTTAGAACAATATGTTCATATTTCAACTAGCCTGATTTAAATTTTGATTTCAAGGTAGAAGAGACTTAAACTGTTCATTTAGTTCAACTTTTCCCAAGAGTCTCCCACAGTTAAATTAATGAAAAAATTTTCAACAAATCACTTAGTTGTGTGGACTTATTTTAGTTAATTACATAATTTTGTTCTTAGCAATATGTTTTCTATGAATACCTAATTTGTTTATTAAACTATCAACTTCAACATTAGTACCAATTTTTTGTTTTTGTTTTTTGCTTGGATAGTTCATTTTGTCCTATAAAAATGTTTCACATGAGTTAAAAATAGGAAACTTTAGAATAACTGGCACCTCATATAATTTGAACAAATTAGAACATAATTTAAATAGAGCATCTGCCCTCTTTGCCTAAAGAAATCAGAGGACTTCTTTATCTGTGCTGTAAATACATTCTCAGTATAATAGACCTGAATTTTTAGCTGAGCCTGTTTGCCATTCATATCTAAAAGAAAAAGAAATTAAGATCCAAATAAAAATTGTTATTTATAGTGTGAGCTGGTGAAGGAAATCTTTCTAGGGAAAGTGACTTTTAAGCTAAGATTTGAAGAATAGAGGTAATCAGTGTGGGAATAAAATGAGATGTTTTCTTTTTTTTTTTTTTTTTTTTAATTTATTGTTAAATTTGATGAGGTTACATTGGTTGGTAACATAAAATGAGATGTTTTCTGAGGGAAGTATATGTGTGTGATGACCTGGCATCATACAGAACCTGGTGGTATTTTTTTTTTTTTTAAGATTTGTTTTTATTATTTTTTGAGAGAAGGTGAGAGAGTAAGAGAGAAAGAAGAGGGGGAAGGCCCAAAACAGTCTCCATAGTTGTACATCATTAGTTGTGACATAGTTTCATTCTGCACAGGTAGCATAGGAGGTGAGAACCTTCACCATGATCCCAGTAGTTACCAGTTGCTCCACAATTTAGCATATGGGTTTGCATGGCCAGGGTCAGGATTAGATCCCCAGACCTTGCAGTTGCAAGGCACGTACTCAACCTGCTGAGCTATCTGGGAATCTCCAAACCTGGTAGGTTTTTAAATGGAAACAAAGTCATAATATCTAGAGGAGAGAATGAGAGGATTGAGTGGTGAAAGATGAGTGTTAGGTGGGTACTGGTCAGGAAATATAAGATATTTAAGTTTTTAATAATTCATTTTGAAGTTGTCCACTAACATACTTTGTCAGAAAACTAGTTGAAGCAATGAATCCAAGTAAGAGTAGCTGCCGTCTTCTGAGAAACTATTTTGTATTTTTCCCTGTGTTGATGTTTGGCTCATTATTTCTAAAGCTTATGATAACCCACAATGTAGATAGTATTAATATTATCCACCTTATACAGATGAGGAAACAGGCTCAAATAATTTAGATTAGTTGCTTTGGATAATAGTCATTTGGCCTTGAGAGCCTATGCTTACATTTATGTGTGGGGGGTTGATATATTTCTTTTGGGAATGGGACATATTTGTATTGCCCATTTAACAAATGATTTTTTTTTTCAAATTTTTCATAGAACCAGTAAATGCTGGGCAAGTAGTAGGTGCTTCAGATGTATTGAAGGAATAGATCAAGTCACACAAAAACTGTGCTCTTCTGACAAAATCATCATGTACGTGCAAAGGGGAGAGGACTCGGGCCTTGTCCACTTAGCTTTATCTTGCCCCTGACAGCAGCTCCTTAGATGCTTTTGTGGAACCTCAAGGGAGATATGGAACACAATTTGAGAATCATCTCTTTTGGACTCTTCTGTAGCAAAACAAATTCTTCATCAAATTTCTTCAAACTTGATACCTGTATCAAACCAGAATATGAGAACATTAATTACATGGACATATATAACTTCCATCTATGAAAATGATCATATTGCTCTTCATTTTATCCAGGGCTGATATTAAAAGTAGACACTCATGTACTGCCTCTTTATTTTCTTTAAAGAATTATGTTGACATCAGTCAAAGCCATTTCTGCAGAGACTAGTGGTTCATTTTCCTTACGTATAGCCCTTAGAAGCTGATAGACTATTTAGAGCAAATCAGAGTTACCCTCTTTGTCTTGGATGACTAAGTAGCTCAGTGCTAAATCCTAAACCTGATGTTTAAACTAATATACCTTCCTTCAGTTGCAATTTTTTTTTAAGCCAAGGGTTATACCCTCGTCATCTGACTTTAGATCCTGAGCTCTTAAGCTATACCCTACAGAGGTAAAGCAGTCAGATTTGTTAGAACAAGATAAACTATGAAATGATATAAGTGCATTGACATAGCAGTGCTAAACATGCAGTCCCATGGCAAATAACATAATATACTTTATGTCAAGAAGGATTAATTTTAGCTCTGTGAATCACAATAAATTTTTGAGAAATCCCACAAGCAAAAGTAGTGAAGCAAACAAGAGCAACTGGAGTATAAAGGGCTATTTGAGTAAAATAACTAGCAAATAAAAAATTATGAACCTTAAACTTCCTAAAGCAATTTCTAGACTTATATCCTAAATATGAACATTAGTAAATATAGAACTTTTTATTTAAAAAAGGAAAAATAGGGGGAAGCTGGGATGGCTCTGCGGGTTAAGCGCTTGCTTTTTAGCCCCAGAGACCGAGGATCGAATCCTGGCTCTGGCCCAGGCAGACCCATATGCTGAACTGGGGTGTGCTTCCAGTTCAGTTCTTGCTGGGGCCTAATTGGAAGATTCCCGGCCCCGTCCTGCTCTGTGTAGCCCCGCACCCACCTGTGGAAGTGAAACTATGTGGAAAACTAATGCTATTAACTGTGGAGACTGCTCTGGGCCCTCCCCCTTCTCTCTGTCTCTGTCTGTCTTTCCCTCTGTCAAAAACAATAAAAATATATCTTAAAAAAAATAAGAAAATAAAAAAGGGAAAATGGTAAAATCAATATAGTAAAATGTTATCATTCATATAATCTGAGGAAAGTATATATGAAGATATTTTATATAACTCTTGCAACTTCTCTAGGGGTCTGTAATTATATAGATAGAAAAACATTTAAAAATAAATAACCTTAGTAATCTAAATTTATGAACTGGAGCTAATAATCTTAATATTCTGTTTAATAGGCATGGGTACTTATTTAGTATTTTATCTTTAAATAAATAAAACTTGAAAGTTGCCTTGTATGTATACTAAGTATCCTAAATGTAAACTTTTGTCTCACCTCAGCAAATCAAAGTTGAAATGGAAAGAAAAAGTCTAGGGAAAATCAGTTTTGATATTTTTGCCCAATTATCTCTCCATTTCCCATCAAGTCTTCAGTCTTGATAGTTATTATCAAGATATAAACAAAAATAAAAACAAACAAACAAATAAGCAAGCCTAAATAACACATAATCAATAAAAATTTGGCAATACTGGGGATGCTGGGATAACTCAGTGGTTGAGCACTTTGCAGCCACGAGGTTTGATGTTCGATTCCTGGCCTCAACCCATGCAAACTCATATGCTAAACTACAGCACAACTGGTAATTGCTGGGATGACACCGTGGAGAAGGTGCTCACCTCCCATGCAGGAGGCCCCTGGTTTGGTTCCTGCCCCACGTGGCCCCACATCCACCTGTGTGGAATGCAACCAGGTCACAACTAATGATGTACAGCTGTGGGAGACTGCTCTGGGCTCTCCCTCTTCTTTCTCTGTCTGTCTTTCTCTCACACTTTTTCTCAAACAATAACATAAATCTTTTTTAAAAATTGGCAGTACTTTTAAGAGTTTTCAAAACAAATGTGCTAACGAATTTGTGGTATAATTGTGGATTACTTTAAAAAGTTTGTTACTAGAAAATGCGAACTACATTATTATCAAGAAGAAAAGACAAAAGTATTAGAAACTAGAAATTAGGTACAGAATGTAACAAAGTTAATTAGCCAGTATGTGGCTCTGATTTTTGTTTTAATGATAACGATATATATTCTGATAATGTGAAGGCCCAGACAACCATTCTCATCTCAATCATGGAGGAAAACCAGGTTTATCAGATAGTTGATCAGCAGTGCTTAAAAGTTAAGCTCACCCAAATTCGCATTAATATTGACATATGTGGAGATGGACGTTGGGAGAGCGAGAATGAAGGAGAGAACATGGCCGCCACGGATTATAGTACAGCCAAGCTGCAGCCCAGCAGGGCTACAGTGCTTACACCACCTAGCCCACTCAAGGAGATGCTCAGACCACCCAGGCATATGGGCAACAAAGTTGTGGAACCTCTGGACAGCTCACTGACGTCATCTATATCCAGGCTCAGACAGTTGCTACCTGTGGGCGGACAGCCTATGCAGCTTCCTATGGACAGCCTCCCCCAGGTAATGCTACTCCATCCCCCCTTAGGCACACAGTCAGCTTGTCAGGAGTTTGGCACTGGTGCTTATGATACCACCACTGCTACAGTAACTACCACCCACCCAGTCTGCATATGGCACACAGCCTGCTTACCCAGCTTCTGGGCAATAGCCGGCAGCCATTGCACCTGCAAGACCACAGGATGGTAACAAACTTGCTGAGACTAGTCAACCTCAGCCTAGCACAGGGGGTTATTACCAACCCAGCCTGGGTTATGGACAGAGTAACTACCTGATGCAGCTAGTCACAGCACCACCATCCTGTTCTCCAACCAGCTGTTCCTCTACACAGCTGACTAGTTATGATCAGAGCAGTTACTCTCAGCAGAGTACTTATGGCTGACAAAGCAACTATGGGCAGCAGCCTCCTCCACTCTCCCTCCAAGTTGATCCTACAGCCAGGCTCCACGTCAACATAGCCAACAGAGCAGCAGCTACTGGCAGCGTAGTTCGTTCTGACAGGACCACCCCAGTAGTGTGGGTGTTTATGGGCAGGAGTCTGGAGTATTTCCCAGACCAGGAAGAACTGGAGCATGAGTGGCCCTAATGACCGAGGCAGGGAAGAATGAGATTTAATCGTGGAGGCATGAGCAGAGGTGGGCGGAGAGGAGGAAGTGGTAGAATGAGCGCTGGAGAGCGAGGTGGCTTCCATAAGCCTGGTGGACCCATGGAAGAAGAACCAGATCTTGATTTGGCTCACCTGTTGATACAGATGAAGACTTTGACAACTGTGGGTTTATGTGTAAGGATTAAATGGCAAAGTGACTCTGGATGATCTGGCAGACATTTTTAAGCAGTGTGAAGTTGTTAAGATGACAAGAGAACTGGACAACCCATGATTCTTATTTCCTTGGACAAGGAAACAGGAAAACCCAAAGGTGATGCCATGGAGTGGTTTGATGGGAAAGATTTTCAAGGAAGCGAACTTAAGTTTCTCTTGCTGGGAAGAAGCCTATGATGAACAACATATGGTGGGGGGATGCCACTGAGTGAGGGCAGGGGGGTGCCACTGTGTGAGGGCAGAGGGAGGCTGTGGAGGAGACAGGAGGCTTCCCCAGAGGGCCCCAGGGTTCGAGGACTCCTTTCTGAAGGAGGCATTGTGCAGCACCCAGCTAAAGACTGGCAGGACCCCGGTCTGGGGTGTGGAAACCAGAACTTCGCCTGGAGAACACAGAATACAACCAGTGTAAGGCCCTGAAGCCTGAAGGCTTCCTCCCGCCACCCTTCCCATGCCCAGGTAGTGACCGAGGCAGAGGTGGCCCTGGTGGCATGCGGTGAGGAAAAGGTGGCCTCGTGGACCGAGGTGGGCCCAGTTGAATGTCCAGAGGTGGCTCTGGTGGAGACAGGTGGCTTCCATGGCGGCCAGGTCATGGACTGAGGTGGCTTTGGTGGAGGAAGGTGAGGTGGCCCTGGGGGTCCCCATGGACCTTTGTTGGAACAGATGGAAGGAAGAAGAGGTTGGCGTGGAGGTCGTGTAAAAAATTGGTAGAGGCAAACACCGTGAGTAATGCAGAGACCAGCCCTAAGGGACCCTTCAGAGCTGCATTGACTGCCAGATTTAGTTTCTAAACGAGAAAATGCTTTAAATTTATAATACCACATTTATGTTGGCCACAGCATTATGATTATTACTTGTTCATACTTTAGTATTTTTTACCATTTGTGAAGAGACATTAAAACAAGTTAGTTAAATGGTAGTGTGCTGAGTTTTTATATTCCTTCTTTAAAGATGTTTGTCTAAGACTATAAACTGGGGACCCCTTGTGAGCATGCTCACTATCATTGTGGAGGACCAGGAGGGCCTCAAACTGTAACTATGTTCATGGTTATGATTAAAAAAAAAATTACAAATGTTTATAAACAAAATATTAACATATTAATTATTGAATGGTAGAAGAAGAAGAATATAGATTTTTATTAAATAAAAAACTATAGGGAAGCCGGGATGGTTTGTGGGTTAAGTGCTCACTTTGCAGCCTCGGGTACCGGGGATCGAATCCCGGCCCCGGCCCCGGCCCCAGCCCAAATGGACCCATATGCTGAACTGGGGAGTGCCCCCAGTTCAGTTCTCACCGGGGTGAGACCCCGGCCCATTTTCTGCCCTGTGCAGCCCCGCCCACCTGTGGAGTGAAACTATGTGGAAAAACCAATGATGTGCATCTATGGAGACTGTTCTGGGCCCTCCCCCTTCTCTCTGTCTCTATATCTCTGTCTCTCTCTGTCAAAAACAATAAAAGTCAATCTTTAAAAAAAAAGAAAAAGTATAATATTTTATCCTTTTACTGTCCTAATTTTTAGAGATTGCATTAAAAGATTATGTTATTTCTATAAGTTATAATTTTAATGGATAATAAAAACATAGACCTTAAAACTGAAATTAATATACAGAGCTTTTTATTTCTGCTTTACAAGTTCAAGCTGTTTTGCATAAATCTACATGGTTAACCAAAGCCATGATTTTTTTTTTCCTATCTCCCTTTACAAGCCTGTGTTTTGGGGTTACTAAATATTGATAGCTTTGGAACCTATTAAATCTGTGCTTTCTTATTATTAGTGATTCAGCATTTTAGAAATAGTAGAAATAAAATAAGAAAGAAGAGAAATGAAATGAGGAAAAATATACATAAGAAGAGATAATACTTGAAATGTCAGAAGTAAGGTCATTCTTAAATAAAAATGCTTATTAAATAATTATGTTTAAAGAGGTACTGCCCCATTTGTGAGTCTCATGTTAACTTTGTATATTGTCATTAACTGAATTAAATGACAATACAAACTAAGGTGTTTTATTTTTCTCAATGAACTCTCTGTAGGTTGAAATATTTGAGCAAAATTATTTCTGACATTTTTGAAAAGTGATAGTAAATAAGTTAATTTTACTTTGACTGAACCTAATTTGGTCCCCAGAAATAATAATTTTTCTGAATTTCTTATGAGACTGACCAGACAGTTAATTATAGTCCTGTTTATGACCTTTGATAACAATTATTCTAAGGAAAGAGTTTTTACCAATACTTTTTCTTTTTGTTATTGTTTGTTGCCTGTGGTTCTTTGACCTGGTAGACAGCAATTTAAAAGTCATGATTACTCTTAATTTTTTCCCAGCAATTTCATAAATACACTTCATAGAAACTGAGTGTTTCTTTCATTATTTTAAATAGATCTTTAAAATAATATTAAAGCAAATGAGTGTCAGAGGTGAGGAATTGTGTCTAGGAAAAGAAAATATGACCTAGAGAAGCTAGTGTAATAAAATCCATCTCATTAAATAAGTAGTATTTAAATACTCATTATAAAAATAGATTACTAACAATGCTAATAGAACTCAGTTGACAGTTTATTTCACATATAGAAAATATTTTTAATATTTAGCTTCAATTATAGTCATATCTATATTTTTGGTTTGTAATACTTTGTTAGTATTAAAAGAGTATGTTTTTTTGTTCTGCTTCCTATGAAGCAGTGATAATATTTTCCTAAAATGTTAATGATGTGGGTTAAAGCTATAGTGACGTGAATTTGAACTAAGTAAGAAGATGTGAGTGAGTTGGAATACCAGGTCTGCTACTTACAAGATGTGAAGTATTGAGCAAATTACTTTAACCTCCCTAGGAGTCCTTCAGTTGCTGTAACTGCGTATGGGAGCTCATTTGGCAAATGTTGATTGAGTATCTGCCATGTGCCAGGAACTATGCTTGTTACCAGCATATGAAGAACGATAAGGTTAGGTCAAAGAGACTGACAGGTTAACAAAAGATGACACAGAGAATCATAAAGCCTGAAAGGGAGGGAGAGGGGAGAGAGAGATACACAGAGACAGAGAGAGAAGGAACTGGCTGGCATCAGGGAGCTACAGGAGCAAAGAAAACATAATATAATTGGGAGGTGAGTCAGTTGATGGGAAGGGACAATTGTGGGAAACTTCCTGGAGGAGAATCACCTGGCCTTAGATTCCTTTTTTTTTTTTAATTGTTAAATTTATTGGGGTGACATTGGTTGATAACAATTACATTGGTTCCAGGTGTACAATTTTACATTGCATTGTCTATACATTGCATTATGTGCTCACCACCCAGAATCAGCTCTCTTTCCATCACCATATATTTGAAGCCCCCTCCCTACTTCACTCCCCAGCTCTCCCACCCAACTCCTCCCTTACACTCAGGTAACCACTAAGTTATTGACTGTGTCCATGAGTTTTTGGTTTTTCCTTTCAGTGTTATATTCCACCTATGAGTGAGGTCATATGTTTCTTGATTCTTTCAGTCTGACTTATTTTACTTAAAATGTTTATAAGGTTCATCCATGTTGTCACAAATGGCTGTATTAAATCTTTTCTTATTGCTGAGTAGTATTACATTGTATAAATGTACCACAACTTCTTTATCCAATCATCTATCAAAAGACACGTTGGTTATTTCCACGATTTGGCCACCACGAACATGCTTCGTTGAACATTGGGGTACATATAACTTTGCAGATTAAGGTTTTCAAGTTTTTTGGGTAGATACCCAGGAGAGGATTTGCTGGGTCATATGGTAATTCCATTCCTAGTTTTTTGAGGAATCTCCATGCTTCCTTCCATAGTGGTTGTACCAATTTACATTCCCACCAGCAGTGTATGAGGGTTCCTTTTTCTCCACAGCCTCTCCAGCATTTGTAATTCCTTGTCTTGTTGATGATAGCTGTTCTAACAGGTCTGAGGTGGTGTCTCAATGTGTTTTTAATTTGCATTTCTCTAATTGCTAGTGATGTTGAGCATTTTTTCAAGTATCTGTTAGCTGTTTGTATGGCTTTAGGGAAGAAGTGTCTGTTTAGGTCTTCTGCCCTGATTGTTTTTTTTGTTCTTGTTGTTGTTGAGTTGTATCAGTTCTTTATATATTTTAGATATTAGCCCCTTATCAGAGGCATTGTATGCAAATATTTTCTCCCATTTGGTTGTTTTCCTTTTTACTTTGTTGACAGTGTCCTTTGCTGTGTAGAAGCTTTTTAGTTTGATATAGTCCCATTCAAATAGTTTTGATTTTACTTCCCTTGTCTTTGGGGTCAAGTTCATATAGTGCTCTCTGTGCCCAAGGTCTATAAGTTTAGAGCAAATGCCGTCTTCTATGCACTTTATTGTTTCAGATCTTATGTGGAGGTCCTTAATCCACTTTGAGTTAATTTTGGTATATGGCGACAGTTCACAGTCCAGATTCATTCTTTTGCATATGGTTTTCTAATTTTCCCAGCACCACTTACTGAAGAGGCTTTCTTTTCCCCATTGCGTATTTTTTTGCTCCTTTGTCAAAGATTATCTGTCCATATATTTGTGGGGTTATTTCTGGGTTTTCGGTTCTGTTCCGTTGGTCTGTATGTCTGTTTCTCTGACAATACCAAGCTGTTTTGATTATTGACTATAATATAGACTGAAGTCAGGGAGTGTGATGGCTCCAGCCTTATTTTTTTATTTTTATTTTTTTTTGAGGATTGCTTTTGGTGATTCCAGGGCCTTTTGTAATTCTGTATGAATCTGATAATTTTTTTATCTATTTCTTGAAAGAAAATCTGTGGGATTTTGATGGGAATTGCATTAAATCTGTATATTGCTTTGGGTAATATGGCCATTTTAACTATGTTGATTCTTCCAATCCATAAATATAGAATATCCTTCCATTTCTTTGTATCTTCTTCAGTTTCTTTTAATAGTGTCTTATAGTTTTCCGTGTATAAGTCCTTCACGTTCTCTGTTAAGTTTTTTCCTTAGTGTTTTATTTTTGTTTTGATCACAAATGGTATCATTTTTCTTATTTCTTTTTCTGAAATTTCATTGTTTGTGTATAGAAATACTGTGGATTTTTGTACATTGATTTTGTATCCTGCAACTTTACTGTATTCATTTATTATTTCTAACAGTTTTCTGGTGGAGTCTTTAGGGCTTTCTATACAAAGGATCATGTCGTCTGCAAAAAGTGACAGTTTAGCTTCTTTGTTTCCAATTTACATGCCTTTTATTTCTTTTTCCTGCCTAATGGCTCTGGCTAGAACTTCCAGCACTGTGTTGAACAGCAGTGGTGACAGGGGACATCCCTGTCTTGTTCTTGATTTTAGAAGAAAAGGTTTTAGTATAACATTGCTAAGGGTTTGTCATATATGGCCTTTATTATGTTGAGGTATTTTCCTCAACATTTTATTAAATGTTTTGATCATAAATGGATGTTGTGTCTTGTTGAGTGCTTTTTCTGCATCAATTGATATAATTATATGATTTTTATCTTTAATTTTGTTTGTGTGGTATATCACATTGATCAATTTGCATATTTTGAACCATCCTTGTGCCCCTGGGATGAATTCCACATTATTGTGATGTATAATCTTTTTAATGCATTATTGGATTCTGTTTATTAGTATTTTGTTTTGGATTTTTGCATTGGTGTTCATCAGAGTTATTGGTCTATAGTTTTCTTTTTTTGTGATGTCCTTGCTAGGCTTTGGTATTAGGGTAATGTTGGCCTCACAGAGTGAGTTGGGACTTATTGCCTCTTCTTCAATCTTTTGGAAAAGTCTGAGAAGGATAGGTGTTAATTCCTCTTTGAATACCTGTTAAAACTTGTTAGTGAGGCCATCTGGTTCTGGACTCTTGCTTTTTGGGAGGTTTTGGATGACTGTTTCAATTTCCTTACTGTTCATTGATCTGTTTAGGTTATCTGGTTCTTCTTGATTCAGTCTAGGTAGACTATATATTTCTAAAAACTTGCCCATTTCTTCTAGGTTGCACAATTGGTTGGCATATAGTCCTTCATAGTATTTTTGTATGATCCTTTGTATTTCTGTGGTATCAGTTGTAATTGCTTCTCTTTTATTTCTAATTCTGATTATTTGTGTGTTTTCTCTTTTTCCCTTGGTGAGCCTAGTCAGTGGTTTGTCAATTTTATGAAATTTTTTCTATTATTTTTTTATTCTCTATTTCTTTTAGTTTTGTTTTAATTTTGATTATTTTCTTCCTTCTGCTGGCTTTAGGTGTTTTTTGTTCTTCTTTTTCAAGTTCTTGAAAATGTTATATTAGGTTGCTTGCTTGTGATTTTTCTTGTTTCTTAAGATAGGCCTGTAGTGATATAAATTTCCCTCTTCTTAGTTCTTTTGCTACATCCCAATAATTTAGGTATGTTTTGTTTTCATTGTCATTTGTTTCTATGTATTTTTTAATCTCTTATTTCTTCTTTGATCCAGTCGTTTTTTAATAACATGTCATTTAATCTCCATGTATATATGTTGTTTCCTATTTTCTTTCTGTAGTTGATCTCCAATTTCAAAGCCTTGTGATCAGAGAAATATACTTGCTATGATTTTGATCTTCTTAAATTTGCTTAGGCTAGGTCCCAGCATGTGGTTTGTCCTTAAGATTGTTCCATATGCACCAGAAAAGAATGTATAGTTCTGTGTTTTAGGATGAAGTATTCTGTAAATGTCAATTATGTTCAATTGCTGTAATGTACCATTTAAAGATGTTATTTCCTTAATTATTTTCTGTTTGGATGGTGTGTTCATGGCTGTCAAATGGTTGTTTAAGTCCTCTAGTACAATTGTGTTTTTGTCAGTTTCTTCTTTTCAATCTATTAGTAGTTGCTTGTAAATTTTTGTGCTTCTTGGTTGGGGGCATATATATTAATAAGTGTAATATCTTCTTGTTGTATTGTCCCCTTTATCATTATGAAATGTCCACTTTTGTCTCTTTTTGATCCTGAAGTCTGCTTTGTCAGATATAATTATGGCTGCACCTGCTTTTCTCTGGGTGACATTTGCTTGGAGTATCTTTTTTCACCCTTTTACTTTGAATCTGTGTTTGTCCTTTTGGCTGAGGCATGTTTCCTATAGATAGATAAGGTTGATTTTTGTTCTTTAATCTAGTTTGCTACTCTGTGCCTTTTTATTGGTGAGTTCAGTCCATTTACATTTGGGTGATTATTCATATATGAGGATTTCCTATAGTCATTTTCTCCTTTGTTTTCTGGTAGCTCTTTCTTTTTTATTGCTTCTTTACTTTTTTATTCCTATCAGTTATTTTAGTTTGATGGTGCTTATGACTGTCTTGTATTGTTATGTGTGCCAGTTCTAAGTTCTTTTTCAGTGGTTACCATGATCTTTATAGAAAAGAAATTTTTGTATCTGCGGTGGTTCTTTTTCTTAAGGATATTTCTTACCTCTATTCTCTATGGAAATTCAAAGCTTTACTTCCTCCCCTTTTATGTTTTTGTTGTTCCAGTTGCTCCCTATTTATTTTTTGTTTCAGGTCCAATCTCCTTCCGTATTTCGTGAAATGCTGGCCTTGTGCTGGAGAATTCAGTCAGTTTCTGTATGTCTGAAAAGGTCTTCATTCCTCCTTCATATCTAAAGGAAAATTTTGCTGTGTACAGGATTCTTGGCTATAATTTCTCTTCTCTAATATTTTGAATACTTTGTTCCATTCCCTTCTGGCTTGTAGAGTTTCTGTTGAGAAATTTGATGATAGTCTGATGGGCTTTCCTGTATAGGTTATGGTGTTCTTTTTTCTGGCTGTCTTGAAGATTCTTTCTTTGTCTTTGACCTTTGATATCTTCAGTATCATGTGCCTTGGAGAGGGTCTGCTAGGATTTATGTAGCTAGGGGTCCTATTTTCTTCTTGAATTTGAGGTCCCAGTTCTTGCCATAGATTTGGGAAGTTCTCATCTACTATTTGTCAGAGCATATTCTCTGTGCCCATCTCATCCTCTGCTCCCTCTGGAATAACTATTATTCTTGTATTATTTTTTCTGATGGAGTCAGTTCTTATAGATACCTTTCATTTCTTTTAGCTTTTAGATCACTCTCTTTTCTTCCTTGTGTGACATTTCCAAATTCCTGTCTTCATTTTCACTAATTCTTCGTATGCTTAGCTCTGCTTCCTAGGCTAGCTATTTCATCTTTCATTTCTGTTATTGTATTGTTTATCTCCAGGACTTTATTTACTTTATTTTTATAGATTCAATTTCCTTTCTGATATCACTTAGCTCCTTTTGTGTACTCTGCCAGTTTTCTTTGAGCTTTTTAAGTGTTTTCAGAATTGCACTCTTGAATTATCTGTCACTTAGCTCATTTGTTTCCGTATCTTTGAGTTCTTTTTCTGGAGAGTTTTCTTTTTCTTTCTGAGAACCTTTGTTCACAAGGGCATTCATCACTTTTGGAGCATTTCTTTTCCTGGACATAAGGACTTTTCTCCTAGAAGATGTGAGGAAATCTTTCTTTTACTTCCTAGCTGGTGTTGCTGCAGTGTCTTATAATAGTTTCTCTTGTTTATATGGTTTTCTTACAGTGGGAGACTTCCTAGAAGGTGGACTTCTCTTTGACTCAGTCACCCTGGTCTCTGTATGCCTCCTCTTTGGGAAGGCATGGTGGGCGATGGTATTCTATGCCTCCAAGATCCTACTGCTGTCAGAAGCTGCCACACCTAGATCTCTCTGCTGACTTCAGCAGGAAGAGTGGGGGTGGGGCTTGTTGGGAAAAGTGCAGGTCTGTTTGCATTACAGGGTAATGGCAGCTTCCTTCTGCTGGCTTCAGTGGGAAGAGTGAGGGCGGGGTTTGTTGGGAAAGGCACAGGTCTGATTGGGGCAGCTTCCTGGTAGCAGCTCACTGAAGGTGCTCGCTGGGTGAGGCCTGTGGGGCTAGCCCTGGGAGACAGCAAGGGGAAGCAGCCAGGCTCTGTGTCCAAGGCCATGTCATGCTGTGGTTGGGGCCCTACCTTATCAAGGGCTACTCTGTGCTTCAGCCACCAGCACACTCCTGCCACTCTAGTCAGTGGAACACCCACCTCCGGCTCCAGTTGCCAGCCTCACGTTCCCCGGGCCCCCAGCTCCAGTCACCCGATCCAAGCGCTGGCAGCCAGATCTTCACTCTGGTCACCCCTGCCGATCTCTGGCTGCTGCTGATGCCTCGCTCTGACCTCCTGCCCTGCGCTCCAGCCGCCCTCCCCTCGCCTGGGCTGCTCCCCCCGCACTCCCACTGGGGCCTGTCGCCACCGTCAGCCGCGCCCACTTTTTCCGTCCACCCCACACTCTGGCATCTGCGCCTCCGCCTCTGTACATTCCAGGCCTCCCACCCGCCCAGAGTCCTTCTGCACCTGGACCCGCGTCCCCAGCTCCCACCTCAGTCAGTCTCTCCTCCGCTGGACTCGGCTCAGCCTCTGGGTCGTCACTGTGTGGGTCTCCGGGTCCAGCTCTGTGGCGGGTCTCCACACGGCTCCCTTTCTTTCTCTTTCATTTGCCTCTCTTTCTCCAGCTTTAGGTATTTTCTTGGGATGAGTGGGTCCCTCAGCCAAGGCTGTGTGTTGCTTAGGGATTTTCTGGTTGGATTTTAGTTGTTTAAATTGTTGTCTTTCCAGGAGAGGTTTCAAGAGCTCCTCTCACACCACCATCTTGATGATGTCTCCAGATTCCTTATGTTTGAAATAATTGGGGATGTCAGGATGGCTTATCAGGCTGTGCCCCTAGTTTGCTTCTTACTGGATGAGCCTCCTATGTGGGTGGCCCTCAGCCAGTTCCTGCCCTGCACAGCCCCACTCTCTTCTGTGGAATGAAACTATGTAGAAAACTGATGATGTTCAACTATGGAGACTGCTCTGGGTCCTCCCCCTTCTCTCTGTCTTTCTGTCTCTGTCTCTGTAAAAAACAATAAAATAAATGTTAAAAAAAAAACAAAAACAAAACAATTTACCCAGAATTGGTTTTAGGCTCAAGTACGAAAATTTTTTATAATTATACTTTGTAAACTGGAAGGCATTTTGCGAATAAGAGGACAAATTGATTCATATATTAGACAATCTGGTAGGAACTAGAGGTAGGAAAATGATTGCAAAGAGCAGTGGCTCTCAAAGTATGACAAATTAAATTTTTTCTCAGGAACCCATTACGTATGTACATGTGTGTTTATTTATTTAGATAATCTTTTTATATTAAATTTATTGGGGTGACATTAATTAATAAAATTATATAGGTTTCGAGTGCACAATTATATGAGTATAATGCATCATCTATATATTGCATTGTATTTTCTGCCTAAAGTGAAATCTCCTGCCATCTCCCTATAATTATCAACAAGACAAGTAGTAGTTAGTGAGGTGGTGGAGTAATGGAACCTTCATACACTGATGGTAGGAATGTAAATTGGTACAGCCACTATGGAGAACAATATGGAAGTTCCTCAAGAAAGTAAGAATAGAATTACCATATGACCCAGCAATCCCTCTTCTGGGTTTCTTTTTTTTTTAATTTTTAAATATTTATTTTCTTGTTTTTGGCAGAGACAGAGAGAGACAGAGATAAGGGGGAGGGCCCAAAGCAGTCTCCATAGTTTTATGGCATCAGTTTTTTGACATGGTTTTGTTCTACACAGATGGGTGGAGCTTCACAGGGTGGGACTGGGCTGGGGGCCTCCTGCATGGGAAGCACACCCATGTTCAGCATATGGATCCACATTGACTGGAGCTGGGATTCAATCCTTGGTCCTTGGGACTGCAAAGCGAGCGCTTAACTGGCTAAGCCATCCCGGCTTCCCAAACTTCTGGGTTTCTACCCAAAAAAATCTGAAAACATTTATCTGTAAAGGTAAATGTACCCCTATGTTTACTGCAGCATTATTCACAGTGGCCAAGACATGGAAACAACCAAGTGCCCTTTGATAGATGATTGAATAAAGAAGATGTGCTACATATACACAATGGAATATTAATTGGCCATAGAAAAGATGAAACACAGCCATTTGCAACAACATGGATGGATCTTGAAATTATCAAGCTAAGCAAGATAAGTCAGACAGATAATGTTGAGAACCATATGATTTCACTCATGTGTGAGATAGAAAACTGAAAGCAACAAACTAACAAGACAAACAAACAAGCAAAAATTCATAGATACAGACAACAGTTTAGTGGTTACCAGAAAGTAAGGAGGAAGTGGGGGAGGTAGGTAATCTTTATATTGAAACTATGAACATATATTCTAGATTATGAATTACTATAATAGAACTGAGACTACTGTTCAAATACAGTGTGTTCATATGTTTATGATCTTTTTTGGTGTTAGGTTGAACTACTTTATGTTTCTCTATGCTAATGAAGAGGAATAGACCCAGCCTTAATATGAAAATGATCAAGGCTAAATCGTAACACAGACTATACAAAAGAAGCTTCGTTATACCATTTGGCCCCACAACTATCATTGCTTACACCTTGGTTTACATTTTGCATGTTTTGTTAATTATGTTATTGAACATTAGAGATCGTGGTCAAGGGAAAGTGTGGCTGATCCCCAAACTAGATTTAAGTCTTTCTGTTATGCATTCTCCATGTATCTTTCCTTCATAGACTGTTTATTGTGTCTTTAATAGACTTATGTGATTAGTGTCTCTCCCCAGAACTATAAGATGAATTGATGATTTAGGAACCATGTCTGTTTTGCTTCTACTATAGCACCACCTAGCACACATGATCTGTCTTGCACATAATAGGTGCTCAATAAATGTTGAATTGGTGAGTGAGCTAGGTGATACTGAAGTGCCTTCTAAAGTAATAGTGATTGAAAACACTTAATTACATGTTTAGTGTTAAATATGAATATGCACACACTATTTTAAACACTATAATTTCTGAACAGTGTAATCATTACTATCAGATGTTTCCAGGGTAGAATATCTATATCCTAGGTTTGTGCATGATTTATTAAAGTACGAGAAAGGAATGCTAGAATTTCTATCTCTATTTTCCTAATAAAAAAGGATATGATGGGAAAGCCGGGATGGCTTAGCAGGTTAAGCGCTCGCTTTGAAGCCCCGAGGACTGAGGATTGAATCCTGGCTCCGGCCCAGGCGGACCCACATGCTGAACTGGTGTGTGCTTCCTGAATGTGGTGAGGCCCCAGTTCAGTTCAAAAAAAAAAAAAAAAAGGATATGATATTACATAGAGCACATGTATAAATGAGGCGTCCTAAGGGAAAGAGGGATTGGTGGTAGTCCCCTCACTAGTTTGTTGCATTTTTTTGTTTCCAGCAAGGTGGATCAATGAGTTATATAATATAGTCTAGTTTTAATTAAAGTAACAACATAATATGTACAGGTGGCTTAATAAATTTTCCACATATAATCAATGGATTGAAGATAGCACTGATATTTACAGCAGAAACAATGGCAGAATGCCAATTATCTAATTATTTGACAGTCATAGATCAAATGTTTGTTTAGATAGTCACTGTCCAAATGATAAGAAGATGGCTCCTATGATAACAAGTTCTAAGCACTATTATAAGAAGATTTTTGACATACGTCCACTATCTTCATTGAGCAACCTCTCACCTAAGTATATTTATGCCATTCGAATAGCTAATGAAGTTGCCTCAATTAACAGGACGTTTTAATATTTGATCTTTAGCTGTTTATTTTATAATTTCTGTTTTTCTATGTTTTATAAAGTATATAATTCTATTAATACAGTAGAATATGTATTTATTTATAAATAAAATTTTTAAGAGAGGAAACTATAAGATGAATTGATGATTTAGGAACCAAAAAGTTTAGGAACTACCAAACTAAAATATAGCATACCTTATACCAGAAAGATGTCATTTACATTTAATAAAATCCATTACTTAAGCATACCATTTGATGAGATTTGACCAATATATATACTTGTATATGTACCACCACAGTCAAAATACAGAACATTTTCATCACCCTAAAGAATTTCCTTGTGCCTCTTTGCTCTCAATTCCTTCCTTTCCTCTACCCAGCTCAAAGAGAATACTGATCTTCTGTCATTTAGGATGTTTCGTCTTATCTAGAATTTCAAATAAATAAAATTAGACAACATCTACTCTTTTGTGTCTGGCTTCTTCTACTCACCATAGTATTTTGGAGGCTTGTTTTTGTTTCTGTGTAATCAGTGGTTTATTCTCTTTTGATGAATAACATTCCATTATAACAATATATTACAGATTATTTATCAGTGCACCTATTGATGAGCATTTGATTGGTTTCCAGTTTTAAATTGGAAATGTTATGAACATTCATATACTAAGCCTTTGTGTGGACATATGTTTTTATTTCTCTTGGGTAAATACCTAGTAGTAGACTTGTTGAGTCATACGCTGTTCGTTTAACCTCATTGAGAAAATGCTGTACTGTTTTCCAAAGTGATTATCCATTGTATGACAGCTCTAGTTACTTGGAATTTTCAGTTTTCTAAAAGCTTTACTTATTTGAGAAAATGAGGAGAGAGAGGTGTAGAGGGAGGGAGGGTCCAGGGCAGTCTCCATAGTTGTACATCATTAGTTGTGACATAGCTTCACTTCACACAGGTGGATGTGGGGCTGTGCAGGCCTATTTATAGTTGACTCTTCCATTTCTACTTTTATTTAAACCAGTAAGTACCCAATTTGTGTCTAATTACATAGAGTTCTAAAATACACATAGGTGAGTTCAAGTAATTTAAAAAAATCTTTGTAAGTTCATACCAAGGAGGATAAGGAAAGAGAAAATTTAATAATGATAAATTAACTGAGGCCAGTTTATATGTTTTTGGTAAAAAAAAAAAAAGACCAATAGAATTATACAATAAAATGACATGAGATGATTTATTTAATTTTAGAAGTTCTCTTTGCTGCTTTAGTTGAGAATTTGTGAGTAGGTGGTATACTAATTCACATCAGTTTAATAAGCACAGAGTGGTTGGAATAAGTTATGGACGGAGCTAAACAAGAGTAGTAAGCTATAGCACAGTGAGGTCCTACTCACTGGGACTCAGAATCATGGTAGAGTGGCAGACATGTACAGCTCTTCCTGACACCCAATTGACCATGAAAGTTATAATGTTCTACTGTGGGAACACAGAAGAAATTGTCTTTTGTTCTGACTGGGAATTAATAGCTTTCAAGGTGGAGGTGACAACTTTGCAGAGACATTAATAGTAATTTTAAGTCTGCCGAATTTTCATTTTTTGCCATAAGATTTCCAACATTGAGGTAATGTGACTAACGAGAAATGAATAACTATTAGTCACTAAAGCTCATACTTTGGATTATAGAGATTAATGATTAGACTACACATGCTGCAAATACTCTGAATAATATTTATAGGATAAATAACTTTTTGTTCCTAAGTCTTATATTACTACAGTGATAAAGTATGTAAGTGTTGTCAATGATAACTCAAAGACTGTGGATCTAAAAGAGATCCTAAAAGTCATTTGGTCCTATGTTTTTAAAAATATTTTTAACCTTTATTTTTATACCTTTTGACTATTGTTAATAGAGCTCATATGAGCATGGGTGTACAAGTATATCTTTGAGTCACCATTTTCAATTCTTTGGGTATATGCCCAGAAGTGGATTTGCTAGATCATATGGTATATTCTATTTTGAATTTTTTGAGGAATTGCCATACTGTTCTCCTTAGTGGCTGCATTGTTTTACATCCCTACCAGCAGAGCATGAGGGTTCCAGTTTCTCCACATCTAGTGAACACTTATTTTCACTTTATTTGATAGTAGCCATTCTAATAAATGCAAGGTGGTACCGGTATTTTTTAAAGTCAGTTTCCTCTCTTCTTTCCCTCCCTTTTTTCTCCTCCTTTACCCAGTAAACAGTTTTATATGTAAAAATTGTAAAATTGATATTCTAGAACTGCTTTGAAGGAATAAGACTGGGAAACCCACACCTAGACTTTTACACCCTCCCCTTTTATTTCTGAAGCAGTGAAGAGAAGAACAGAAGAGAAAAATATGGATCTATTCTGACTTTCTTACTTTAAGGTTAAGGGAACTGAAGCTCAGAAAATTGTAGTGATGTGGCCACAGACACACGGAAAATCATGACTAGAATTCTTAACTCTCTATGTAATAGTTTCTGAAGCTAAAGGGGTTCAAAGAAATCTTGAGAGATCTCTAAATCTAATATGGTGAATTAACTTTCTCCAGTTACCTGTTCTTTAGCTTAACAATTTTCTGAAGTGTGGAATATTTATATTGCATTGGGATGTGATTTTATGTGGCCTAAGATGATAAGATGGACTTCAGGTGGTTCTGGGAAAGATCTTTAAACAAACATTGAATCACAGAATGAGGAAAGTATTCCCTCTTCCATTCTCTGTCACTCACTTAAAGTAATCAACAAGGTCATTTTGGTGCAGCATAACTGTAATAACTCACAAATATTTGTTAATCTTTTCCCACTCTCACACACACACTAAAAGCAAAAGAGCAGGATTCAGACTCATAGATAACACACAAAAATAACTGGCTACTATTGAATAACTGTCTTGATAAATAACTTTTTTATTTTTAGTGTATTATAATAATGAGAGATGAAAGATACTAGTTTTCTATTTCTTGTGTGGTAAAAGTTTTTCAAGAAATGTAAAAATTGGGAAACCGTTTAAAGAAACTATTGAGTATATCAAAGACAGGTGATACATTCAAATGACATTCATGCCTTAGTGCAGGTACTAAAGAAGCACACTCTGATACAGCGATTTTAGAGGAAGGAGTTTATTTGGGAAATGATCTTTCTAAGTAGCACTAGAATATAGACAATTGAGACATGGAAGGTATTTTATCCAATACAGATTTTATTATTACTATATAAGTTACACCTGTGGATATTGAAGATGGATCACATGGGGGAAATCTGGGAGCCAGTGTTATTCTGCATCTCAGAGTTATCCCACCTGAGGGGAGAGGAAACCTGGGGCATAGATGCAGACTCCTATCTGTCATTGGCAGAGGGCTACTCATGTGGGGCTGATGAGCAGGTGGGTAAATAGGATGCTTAGTATCTGAGAAATCTCTCAGGCAGAGAGGTAGACCAGTGTCCATTAAAGTGGTACGGGTGAGTGAGTATGGACATGGTGTACACCATGTTTGCCACTCTCATGCTGTATGAGTATGTTAGAAGAATGACTACTTTTAGTAATTTCTATTGCAGCTAGACTTTTCCAGAGATATACATTTTACAGCTATCTTTGTTATTTGGCTCTAAAGTCTTGAAATGGCAAAGGAAATTTTTCTTGGTACCTAAACATAGCTCTGCTTTTAATATTGCTGCTTGAGTTTATCTTCTTAAATTCTTTCCTCAATGGGCAGAGTACTGAAGGGTCTGTTTGCATAGTATTACTTCATCTGGTTGAATAAAAATTGTTATTAATTCCCACTCCAGCCTTCCATTTTCTACTAACCCAAATTATTATAGGCTTTTTTGTTAAGTCATTTCCCAATCTTCAGTGATTTATAATACTTGGTCCTGGACTTTCTCCAGCTTCTCTTCATTTTACTTACGTTGATGAGCCTATTTTCCCTAACTGCTTTCAAGATAATACATTTATTAAAGTCTTATATAATTTAAATTTCAGTCCACATATAAAAAGTCCTAGTTTATTAATAATTTCTAATCATTTGAATAGTAATTTAAATAATTTTAGTTATTTAGATTACTAAAATTATCCCCAAAGTCACAATTTATCTATATCAGTTATTACAGGGTTATTATATTGTATTTTAGAGCTGTGTAAGTGGAAACACTGATTTAATCCTAAGTACTCTGCTTTAATATAAAGTTAAAATTAAACAATAGGAATTAACTGTCCTGTTAAAGAAATTGAATTGTTTACATCGTTTTGTAAGTATCTAAATTCATTCCTTTTTTTAAATTAACTCATTGGCCTAAAATAATGATCCATATTGCCTGACATTTTAAATAGACAACTCATGTATAAATAACTTACCCTTGATGGCAACTAATGATATTCCATCAGTGATATACAAGGTCTAACAATTAAATTCACGAATTCATCATGGAAAAAGTGCTGCGTACCTCACTGCTGAATATCACAATGGTCACCTTAGAAGTACTCCCCTTAGGAAGCTATGTACTGACACCAGCACCTAGTCCACCCTTCAAAGCAATTTTGGAATTCTTTTTCTGAATGGCCGTTGGAGCCATCCTCGTATTAGCCTTGAGGTTGTGAATGTCATCAAATTGTCTTCCTTTCAATATTTTATTTATCTTTGGGTAAAGAAAAAAGTCATTGGGGGCCAGATCAGTTGAGTAGGGAAGGTGTTCCAATAGAGTTATTTTGTTTACTGGCTAAAAGCTCCCTCACACACTGTGCCCTGTGAGCTGGTGCACTGTTGTGATGCAAGAGCCATGAGTTGTTGGAGAAAAATTCAGGTCATTTTTATCTAACTTTTCATGTAGTCTTTTCAGCACTTAAAATTTGGTTGACTATTTATCCAGTCAGTACGAATTCATAATGAACAATCTCTCTGATCTCAAAAAAGGTTAGCAACATCATTTTAACTTTTGATTTGGACTGGCAGAACCTTTTTGGTCATGGAGAATTGGTTAACTTTCCTTGTGCACTTTGACTCTTTGTTTTGGGGTCATATTGGTACACCCATGTTTCATTGCCAGTGATAACACAGCCCAAAACACCATTTTGCCTCTCCGAAAGGTCTTGGCAAACTTTACCTCTCCTTTACTTTTGTTCATTGATGAGCTCTGTCAGGACCATTTTTGCACACACCTTTCTTATGCTAAAGTGACATTTAAAATTTTTCTAACTGTTTCTCTTTCATTGTGTACTTAGTCTGCTATGTTTCTCACAGTCAGCTGATGATTTTGATACACAATTTGACCATTTTTTTTGCAGTTTTTTTGTTTATTCTGCTCATTACTGGCAGATGCCCTGACCTTTCCTCACCAGTGACACTTTCTCTTCCCTCAGAAAAATGTTTAATCCATTTGTACACTGCTGATTTCTTCATGGCATTATCCTTATCAACTTGGACTAATGTGTCTCTGATTTCACTTCCACTCTTTCCAAATTTAACAAGAAGCTTAATGTTTTTTCATTGTTCTAATTCAAGTTCTGGCATTCTTGTTAAGGCATGAAAAAGAAACACACAACAACAACAATAATGAACGCCACACAAGAGTAATAAGAAACACCACTTAGCGAGACACTAACACATGTTGACATGAACACAGCTGTGAGACACTGATATACCAAGGTTATGAAACCTTACTAAGTTTTTATACAGTGCTGCCAATGTAAGGGTACAGTGGCAAGTTCACAGACTTAATTGTCAGACCTCATATATATACACTAGCAAATAGATTGAATGACTTTAACTTTAACCAGGTTTTTTTTCCTAAGCATAGTAAAGTAATTCAGTAATTATTTGACTTCAGTAAAAAAAAGGATTTATTTTATGGGAAAGCAATAATTTTATGAATCTCTGTTTAATTATATTCTTGGTATTATTCTCGCAGTTGTTTCACCATACCATTGTAGCCACATGATTATGAGCCACTTCATAAATTACTGCTTCCCTTTTCTGAGGAAACACCCATCTTTAAAATATATATACATATATGAGGGCTGTCTGGAAAGTATCCAGGCATGTAACAATTCTTGTTATATTGATAATGGCTGGATTTTTTCCCAGATAGCCTTGTACACACATGAATGCACATACATCCCAGAGTTACTTATCAGTACACAGTAAAATAAAGCATCAATTCTCAGTTTGCAATTAATTGCATTCTATAAGTGTGCTTGATAATAGTAGAGGAAAATAGAAACATTTGTATGTATATTTATTTGCCTTTTATT
Organism: Craseonycteris thonglongyai; assembly: GCA_004027555.1. NCBI lineage: Eukaryota > Metazoa > Chordata > Mammalia > Chiroptera > Craseonycteridae > Craseonycteris > Craseonycteris thonglongyai. The sequence continues at coordinate 22,905 of PVKE010007237.1, read as the reverse complement.
ATTATTTTGACAGCTACAATTTACTTACAATGAGGTATACAGACTTAAGTGACACAGTTCAGTGTACTGTGAAAATGATTGTAGAAACATCACCTATATAATTTTTAAGATATAGGACATTTTTCCACCCTATAAAGTTTCCTGTCTCTCTTCCCAATCCATCTTTTCCCTCTTCACCCCAGCCCCAATCCTAGAAGCAAGCACTGTTCTGATTCACAGATTAAATATTAATAGATTTTCATTTTAAAAAATCATGTACATCATAGAAGAGTTTGAAGTGAAAGAGTTGACAATTTATTATAGACTGTTTTGGATGACTGTTAGGTAAAGACTGACTATTGATACTATGATTCTGAAAAGTAATAATTAAAAATATATAGTGAATAATTTTAATACTCTCATTTGTTGACTTTATAAATATTTTGTAATTTGAATTAATATCAAATTGAGCCCTACATATAACCTACATATACTAATTGGAAAGCTCTCTAGAAATCACTTAAAATGTTTTTGACCATCTTAAAAAAAACAAAAAAAAACTTGTCTGTAATCCTAATTAGTTATTAACTCAGTCCCAAATTAGTCATCTGCCTTGTTTCTGAATTATTTCTTTAGTTATTTGTCCTTGGCTTCAAAACATTTCTGCTTCTGCTAATGTAAGTCATCTTCATCAGTGCTTACAGGGCCCCATCTTTTTACCTCTTTGGTAGCAGCCCTTTTATGGTAGATTTTTTTTTTCTATCATTCCAGTGATTTTTTTGTCTTTAAAATAGCACATGGGTGGAGCTATTGAACAAGAAATTCATGAAGTAAAAAAAAATAAAATGGCTTTATTTTGGAATAGTATGAGAACTTAATTTTTCCTGCACCCTTCACCATTATCTTCTTTTTATATTTTCCTACCCAGGTGTGCCATTTGCCTGCGTGATTGTTGTTGTTGTTGTTTATGTTGTTTCTTGGTAGCACAGAGCTATTTGTTAAAAAGTCAGCTTGTGCCTGCCTCCTTTCCTTCATCAAATTCTTATGGAGAATTTACTGTATACCAGGCATTGTGATAGGTGATAAGGAAATAGACATTGTTTTTGCTGTCTTGGGGTTTACATATGAAGCAAAATTCTCTCCCTACACCAGAACTAGAATTGTTTTTGCAAGGACCTTGGTTATATAAGATGTAAATGAATGACAAAGCATTAAATTTAATTATAAACTTTGGCACTTAGAAATGGACAGGTATTAATTAGCTCAAAGGAATAAATTTCCATTGTAAGGTTCCAGGAAGTTTGGTGGGCAGGTGGGAAATAGATTTTAGGTGGCTGGTCTTCCCCAGCAACTGTCAAATTGACTGCAAGCCTGTTTCTCCAATGAACAAGGATACCTTGTTAGAGTAATAATACTTTTTTGTTGATTGAGTTGAAAACCATGGAGACAACTAAATAAATCAATTAAGGAACTAAGATCTCTGCCCGTCATCCTGATTGGACCATCTGTCAAATCTTCAAGAAAGATAGTGATTCCTAAGTCTGTCACTATAATTCTCTTGCTTATATTTTATAGAAATTGGGGTTTTGAGAAGAGCAGTATTGGAAAGCTCAGTAGTTTTAAAAATTAATTTTGACCAAGAGAATAAATGTCTAAATTTTATTTTATTCAATGAACAAATAATTTTTATATCTCTTATTATATTGTGTTTAATGATTCCATGTTATGTTATTTTCTTATTTTTAATATTTCAACTGTTTCTATTTTTACTTTTCTCTTTTTTCCCAAGATTCCAAAGCTTAGCATATTACTCTCAATTCTCTGGAAATTGAAATCATTAACTTTTATATTCACTACTTGGCTTTTTTTCTTGCTTTACCTTATTTATTCATTTGTCTTAAAATTTTCACACCAGTGCTACTTACAACATGTTTTATTAAAAGGGATTCAAATAGTATAGGAGCTTGCTGATAAATAGTGAAGCTTATTTTATTTTCAGTTTTGTCAAGTAACATTGTAAATTTTTTAAAAAGATTTATTTTATTGTTTTTGTCAGAGAGAGAGAGACAGAGACAGAGAGAGACAGAGAGAAGCGGGAGGGCCCAGAGCAGTCTCCATAGTTGTACATCATCAGTTTTCAACATAGTTTCATCCACTCAGATGGGCATGGGCCGCACAGGAGAGGGCTTTCTGCATGGGAGGCACACCCCCTTGAGCTGGGGGCTGAACCCTGGGGTGGGGGAGGGGTGAGGGGGGCTGGTGAGAGCTGAACCAGGGGCTCCCGCATGGGAAGCAAACCACAGCTCAACATATGGGTTCACACAGGACAGGGCCGGGATTCGCTCCTTGGTCCCCGGGGCTGCAAAGCAAGTGCTTAACCTGCTGAGCCAGCCTGGCTTCCCCATACATTTTTTTCAAGGTATCTTTGTATAAATTATACATCAGTTTATATTTCTCTAAACTGATTTCAGAGTATAAATCAATATTTCTTAGAGTATGAAGTTTTAGAAATTTAGTGTGGTATGTAATAGGTTGCGTTTTCACTTAAAGACAAAATGCAAACAGTGGAGCAATTATACTAGTAGAGTTGAGATTGTTGATTAATGACTGTTTTACCAAAATATTATATTCTATTTAAACATTGTAGTCAATGCAGATAGGTAGGTAGGTAGGTAGATAGATAGATAGATAAAAGATAGATAGATGAAAGATAGATAAATAGATAGATAGATAAAAGATAGATAGATGAAAGATAGATAAATAGATAGATAGATAAAAGATAGATAGACAAAAGAAAGAAAGATAGACAGACAGACAGATAGAAGACAGATGATAGATAGAATACTGAAGGAACTTTGGTTATCATATATATCCTGACCTCTTGTAAAATATATTTTTTGTTCTAAGTTTTGATACTAATTATTCTCCTAAATTTTCATCAAGTACGTCAGCCAATGACTTTGTCCTTTTCTTTTTGCTTTAACTATTCAAACTTTCTGAAGAAGAATTATCCTTTCATTTCCCTAAAAACTTAAAATGTAGTGGGAAATTAAACATTAGGTTGTTATATAGGTCAGTCTTAATTAGGGAATATTAATGAGAGTATAAGCAAGGAAGAGGGAACTGGTTCTGAGTGCATTTCTTTCTCCCTGGGAATCCTGAAAATCCATGGAATTGAAGAATGTTAGTAACCATTGCTTTGCAATCTATCTGGATTAGTTTTCTATTGCTGTATATAACAAGTTACAATAAATGTAGTGGCTTAAAACAACACTGGTTTGTTATCTCACAATTATTGTAGGTCAGAAGTCTGAGTGGGCTTGATGAGGTTCTTTGGTATAGGCCTCACAAGACCAAAATTTAGCTATCTGTTGCCTTGAGCTTTCATCTACAGGTCCGGAGGAAGAATTCATTTTTGTTCTTATTTAGGTTGATATTCTTCATTATCTTCCTTCAGCTGTAGGATTTGGGATCTATATTTTGTTGTTGGCTATCAGTTGAGGGTTGCTCTCTGCACCTAGAGGATACCCACATTGCTTCTCCTGTGGCCCCTCCAGCTTTGCAAAGCAACAATGACATGTTGTTGCCTTCTCTGGTTTGACTGACTTCTGCCACCACTTTAGCACCAGCCAAAGAAGCATTCTACTTTTAAGGGCTTATGAGGCTATATCTGTGCTACTCTATATTGAGCTCAACTATCCATATAATATAATTTAATCATGAAAGAGATATGTCTTCATATTCACAGGTATGGGGATGAGGGTTTGGAATCTGAAGGCGGGGATTTTTAAAATTCTGCCTACCCACATCACTTTGATATCTGACATCAGTCTCCATTAAAAAGTTTATGCATACTAGTGAGCCAAGGTGAAGCATATAACTCACATATAAAAGGCCATTAAAAAATCCTAGATTTTAAAATAAGATTTTAGCAACAAGTGTACATGGTAAGACTACTATATTTATGGATAGAAAAACTCAGTATTATACAAAATTCATGTCTTCTTCTAAACAAATGCATAATTTCAATACACTCTAACTGAAATACCCAGCAGGGTTTTCTTGAACATTGAAAAGCTGATTCTGAACTTTCTGGGAAAGAATATACAGAATAGCCAAGAAATTAGGCAAAAAAGAATAGTAGTGGAGAAAAAACTTGCTCTATTTCATCTGAGAAGATAGAAAGCTATAAGGAATAAAAACTGAGTAATTACAGACCAGGAGTAAATAAAATGAGAGCTTAGTTCATGATAAATATATTTCAAATACAAAAAATTGATAGTGTGATAAATGGTGATGAGAACAATTGGGTATCTGTTTAGAAAAAAGTAGAAGTATACCTTTACCTTACTACCCAAAAGACATTATAGAGCTAATCAGTTTTAAAACTATAAAACAAATACAACCAAAAATAGGGCAATAATTTTCATAATCTTATGAAGGGAAAGATTTGTCTTATGTAGAACATAAAATACCACAAGGCTTCTAGGAAAAAAAGTTGACATATTTTGCCAAGTGATAGTTAATAAACACCATAAACAAAGGTATAGAAAAAAAGACATGAAATACGTGGGGATAAAAATTTCATCATGTTTAACAAAATCCTGTAAGTCATTATGGGAAGACAAATGCACTAGATAAGTAATCAAGAGATAAGAATAGGCTATTCACAAAACATGAAAAACAAATGACCATTAAATATATGGGGAGGATACACCCTATAAAATGTTTGATGAAAACCAGATGTATTTATACTTTTTTTTTTTTTAGGGAGGCTGGCCATGTGTCAGGAGCTCTCATACACATTATTTAATATGTATGATGCCTCATATCTCTATTCTCATAAGAAAAAACAAAACCTAGGGAACGTAAGGGTATAGCTCAAGGTTCCACAGACAGAAAGTGGTAGGATTGAAATGGAATCTTAGGACTTCTGCCGCTCCCTGATGAGTCCCGTACAGGTTATTTTCAGTGACCTTATCGACACTCCACCCACTTTGACAAGCCTTTTCCACATCTCGTATGACTTTTTGAGTCCTCAGGGCTGAGTCCTTTCAGATGTTCTAGGCTCTGAAGCAACCTTTTCCACCTGAATGGTAAGCCCCTACTCCCACCACCTCCACGGCTATCCTCCCACTTCACCATCTCCAGTTATCAACAATGTCTTGGGCTTCTCTTTGTCTCCTAGCCAGCCCAGCACACAATTGCTGTCTCTGTAACCACTGGGCTGATAACCTTCTCTGTTACCCTACCCTATGGTTCTGGCCTGTTGTTTTTCTTCTTTATAGCATTTTTTTTTTTTAATAATACAAACAAAAGTAATCTGAATGTTCATCAATAGTGGAATGGTTAAATTAAGTTAAGCTTTATCTATACTATGGCATACTGTGCAACCAATAAAAATAGTGTGGAAGCATGAATATGCAGACAAATATACACACACTTAGAAATAGCTCCAAGATATATTGTTAAGTTAAAAAAAAAAATAGCAGAAAAACACATTCTATCTCATCTAGTTCATCTCTGCACTCTCCAACAAAAAGATGTTGTATCAGTGAAAAAATGTTCACCTATGTATTTTCCCTTCTCTTTAGTTTGAGTCCCTGTGGCATATTCTGAGTAGTAGATTGTGAGCAAAAGTGACAAGTATTATTTGTGAGTCAAGTCATTTAGGAGCTATTATGCCACCTCTTCAGTCTCTCAGCTCCTACAAGGCTGCATCAGGGATGATACAACTACAAACTGGTAAAGCCTTTGTTAACCTGTCACCATGTGGAGCAGGGCCTACTGCAGTGTCCATTAGATAGGTAGGTAGCAGTTAAAGCACTGAGATTTGGGGTTGTCTGTTGTTGCAGTTAGTGCAGAATAGAGACATATATACACATGAAGCAAATTTATGGATAGGGGACTGGAAGAATATGTTGTCCTGTGGTTGGTTAGTCATTATCTCCTAAAAGGGCAATAGCAAGAAATGAGTGTGAGTGTAAAGCAAGCGGCAATCACATTTTAGTCTGCTTATTTTTCCCCTGTTTGAAACTTATGAAACTGTATTTATGTATTACTTTTACTATAAAAATATCAGGATAATAAATGCGATATTTCCAAAAAGTAGGTGATACACCAACAGCTTGTTCACAATTAACTTGAGCCTTGCTGTGGTATTAATAGTATGATGGCTGTTACTCATTTTATTTAGAGATTTAGGTGACTAATGAGTTAATACAATGAAGTAACTATTTTTAATTCATATATGAACTGTAAAGCTCTTTGAAGTAGAAAGTTTTATTGAGACTTGATTATGTCTTTATTTAAAGTATGATTTATAGCGTATGATACAGTACAGAATTTTCTGATACTCAGCAACCAGCCTAATGATTTTTGCTTTATCTGAAGTCCACTATATATTTTTTTTACTTACTAGTTTTCTGTAAAATTATCTAAATGAATTCATTTGAAAAGGAAATCTTTGTTTTTACCTAAAATGAAAAACTAGTATCCCTTGACATAAATGGGAGATAAGCATAAAATTAAATGCATAAAAATGAAATAATATATGATTTGCTAACTGCTCTTGCTTTACAAAAACTGATACTGAGTCCTACTTCCCTTTAAGCAGTGAGATTAAGTGTCACAGGTGGTTGAAGACTGAGACCTTTTCCTTAACATGAAAACGATTTAAAGATAATTGAAAAATGGAATTAAGTTCTGGAAGCATATGGTTCATAGTTATCTAATCCTTTATCTTTGTCCCACCAGTGTCATTAATCCCACATTTGGGGAGACACTGGTATTGTGGAAAAAATTCTAGGATTGGAGTCAAAAGGCCAGCGATCATTGTTGTGTATCACTTACTATGCCTTTGGGTAGTCACTAGTTTCTTACGTCACAGTTAATAAAATGGGGGTAAAATGCCAACCATATTTACTTCACCTAGAGATTTTTGTGAGGAACCAATGGAATAATATTGCATACCACTAGTTTAACAGTCGTATATACTAAATGTTCTGTTGTTTAGGTTATAGTGCTTTGACCATCAACACGTGAGTTTAATGACTCATTCTCTTAATTTCCAGCACTCCCCTTAGGCAGTCAACATCTCTACTCTCTTGAAAATTTGCTTCATTACCATAAACACCAGGAGCAAGAAGGAATCTGCATCTATGTATTTGCACCAGGAAATATATTTAAAGTGAATTTTCTAATGGTCAGTCAGGAGTTGCAAAACTTAATTTTATGCAGTATTAAATCTTCTGATATACTGCTTACATTTCTTGATATTTTTATGGTTCTGTAATTTTATTTATTTCTAGAAAGACAAAGACCTCTCCTAGTATTGCGGTAATATTGGTATACTTAGCTCATTTGCTTTTTCTGGTCACCAGAGTTTTTTTTAGGAAATTCCTTTCCCCTGAAATTACTACCTAGTTTAGTAGAAACTTAGTATTGGTCAACCCTGCTGGGCCCTAAGGGAAATAATGTTCAAGACACTGTTGTAATCTTGATAAAAAAAAAAAAATAGAAAAGGTCCTCACTTGTAGGTGGTAGTTGATACTTGGTTCCTTTTGACTCACAAAAATAAGTTTGTACATTTTATGTAATATCTGTCAAATTTGTCATTAAGAAATCATTCTAAACCAAACCTCTTCTGAGTCACATCTCTGTTCCCAGAAACACTTCCTGTCTTGCCTTTGAAAATATGCTTCACCTCTTCTAAGTAGCTTCTGCTCTTTGATGCCAGTCAGGTATTTTTGGGGAGAGAGATGATAGGTAGTTAAGGATAATTTATTGAACCAGTTCACTCCCAACAGATTGCCTTGTTTTCATGTGGTCAGAAATGAGAGTGAGTGAGCCAGGACCTTACTTTTTAACCTTCATATGATTTTACTTGAAGTCCAAGTGTAACAGTACTAGGTATACTTTCCTAACAACTCTTAGTTGCCCGTGGCAATCACATAGTTTTAGTAAATAATTCCTATAAAGCTCAGTTGTTGTGTGTCACTCTAGCCCTGTTGAAGAAGCAAACTTTGCGATGTATATTGGATTTGAATGTGCTAGAAGCATCATGTATTTACTTAAAGTCTACTATAAGAAAAGTGTATTTGAAAATCTGAGAGTTCCTGAAAAGCAAAAGAAGATGCATAGTTTATAAGTGAGAAAGTCAGCTAACAGGGTCAGTGAGTGAATTTACAATATATACAAACAAATTTTATTTTCTACATAAAATGAATTATGTCATTTAAATGGGCAATACCCTGTTCTCCAACAATTCACATTCATCACATTCTTTGAAGAGAAATGGCTACCATTTCTAGATTAAATAGGAATTTTGTAGTTATCATTGAATATCCTAGGAAGAACTTTGTAAATTAATGTTAAAAATATAGTGAAATTATTTCTCAGTATGTCCAATGAGAGAGAATTTAAGTAACTTTTTTTTCAACCTATTCTGTCACTTAACCATCCTTTGTTCACTGTGATTCTGTGATCAAGTATAAACATCCTTGTGACATAAATGAACTTTTTTAACCATGACTGAAAAAGATAGCTTTAAGTGTATTATTTCTATTTCCATAACCTGTGCCTGTTGAGGAAATTAGCTTTCTCTTGCATATTTCCTTGTAGCTCACCCACACTGTACTCTCTTAACTTTTTTTTTTCTTTTAAATATATTTTTATTTATTTATTTATTTTGACAGAGACAGAGAGAGATAGATACAGAGACAGAGAACTGAACTGGGGGAGCTCCCAGTTCAGCATATGGTTCCGCACAGGCCAGGGCGGGGATTCGATCCTCGGTCTGCTAAGAGCTTTCTCATGTCTCTTTTGGATCTATTGCAGCCATCTTGAAGCCATTTTGACGTACTCAGTACTAAGGTTTGAAATGTTTGGTGCCAACCAAATGTGTAAAGGATGCTCTTAAATGAGAAAGGCAGTGAAAGAGCTTGACATAATAAAGACGTTTTTATGTGGAGACTAGAATTGTTCTTAGCTGACTAATGAGCTTAACAATTATATTAATAAATTATTTTATTTACTATTGAAAAGGATTTCTGTTTCTAAGTGTGATTCATTTTGTTTTTCTTGAAGCACATCCAAAACAACATATTGTATAAATTTGCCCTCAAAATATACTAATTGATTCTGTTGAGCTAGCACATTTTCTGTGATATGTAATTTGTTTTGGTATTTACTTATTTTTCAAATAATTATTAAAATATACAAAAATAAGCAAATGTATTTGTAATAACACATTTGAATAGTAATAAGAGGCACTTCCATTTAAATATGTATCAGTAGGAAAGTGTTGTGTTGCTTAATTCATTTAGTGTCTATGAATGTAAATACATTGTTGCCTATATTTATATATTTGGGATAAATTATTTTCTTTCAGTTGATGGAGAATGGATAAATTTCTGATACAGAATGTTACTATGGTTATAATTAATTACTGCTAACATTCTGATGTACTAGGCAACCTTTTAGAAATTAGCCCAAGGTCATTTTTATTCATTGAGTAGTTATTGTAGAAATTGTTTATTATTTCTGCTAATTTTATCTTTATGCATCTCTTTTCAGTTCACATTTTTACCACGTTTTTGTTTATTAAAATTCGGAAGTGGTGAAAAATATTTGTTCATTCTCTTTGGAAACACATTTGAAAATTTATAATATTCTGGGAAAGGTAATGAAATTAAGAGAATTAGTTTCCTATCGAGTTTATTTAATCATCTCCTTTCTCTCCTCTGAAGGCTTGGAAAGTGTGACAGTTTACAGATTTTACAACGATGAATGGGAAATATAATCACTGGGAATGGTAATGAAGGTCTTACAGGATTAGCTAGCTTCTCCTCTTTTAGCAATGCTAACCTGGATAATTCCTTCACTAAGGAATGTCAAATAAAATAAAAAGTAAATTTACAGTTGATAACAGTTTATTAAATGTTTGAACAGAAATTAATTGAACAAATTTGAATCACAGTTGTTTTAGGAAAGAGAAAGTAGCATGCAACTTTTATTTTAAAATTTCACCTTTGGTCTTTAATGATGCATTAAATAGCATCAAAAGTGATCACATCATTTAACTTGGGAATATTCAGCCTTCCTTGGTTGTTTTCATTATATTTTTTAAAAACTAATACCCTTATCCACATTAAGAAGATACTTATAAATTTTAAAAATATTCAGTGGGCATTTGCTTTGCTAGGTGCAGGGTATTATTTAATTACTGAGTGATTATTAAATATTTACAGTGTGTTTATACTGTATTGGGTCTTTGGGAATCTAACAATATAAAATATTGCTTTTCTCTGTGTGAATTTGGGCCAGGGGTAGGGTGGGCTGGAATTCTGCGCTTCTCACTTTCCATCCAATGACAGAGATTGTGATTCCCAATAAGACTGGTTCTATGGATACAGATCTTTTCCTGGGTTCGACTTTAATTTGAGGTAGAAGAAATTATTTCTGTGGCTCTACAATCCAGTTTTACTAACGGTACAGCCCAACTGTCCCCAGAAAGGAAAAGAGGGAGGGAGCAAGAAATAATCAACTCTCAAATAACAGCTAAAAGACTTTCAAGGATCCTCACATTGGTGAAATGAGACATGCACATAAATAATTGTTCCTTTTTCCTTCTTCCATCTTTTTTCTGTCCTTTTTTACCCCTCTTTTACCCATTAAGGTTTAAATAGTATTAATACAAAGGTTTTGTATCCTAGTCTGAGTTATTTTTTTTCATCTCAAGTATGATAGGAAAGCACTTAAGAATTTACATGGAGGAGTTGTATTATGAAAAGGAAGTGACTATTCTTTTAATGCTAAATATCTGATTTCCACCTTTAATTTGTATGATACTTGTATTTTTTCATAGATGCCTTTTGTTGGATTGAGAAAGTTTCCTTCTATCTTTAGTTTACTGAATAGATTTGAATTTTGTCAAATGCTTTTATTGCATGTATTGCTCATATTGTTTTCTTTACTGTAAATTTGGTGGACTATCTTTATGTATTTTTAAATGTTAAACGTGAAATTTTATACTTGGATAAACCCCACCTGATTATGATGTACTGTCCTATAAATATATATAGTTCCCTTGAACAACACAGGTTTGAAATTTGCAGGTTCCACTTATACATGAATGTTTTTTGCAAAAAATATACAGCCATTTATTTGTATCCTCCGGTGTCTGCATTCATGGATTCAACCAATTACAGATCAAAAATAGTATTTCCCATCTATGGTTGGGAATTCCTGGATGGAGAGGGCTGACTGTATTGATCAATGCCATTTTATATAAGGGACTTGAGCATCCTCAGATTTTGGTTTCTGCAGGGAGGCCTGGAACCAATCCCCCATGAACACCAAGGGAGAGCTGTATTTTTGTAAAGACATTTGCATTTATGTTTAGGAGAAAAATTATCCTGTAGTCCTCTTTTGTTGTATTGTCCTTTCTGGTTTTGATCTCAGGGTAGGGCTAGCCTAGCCTCATAAGAACGGTTGAGAGATGTTCTCTATCTTATTCTCTGTTTTGTAAAAACGTTCATGTTACTGTGGCTTTTTTTTTCTTTTTTAATATATATTTATTTATTTATGTATTTTTGACAGAGAGAGAAAGAGAGAGATACAGAGACAGAGAAAGAACTGAACTGGGGGAGCTCCCAGTTCAGCATATGGTTCCGCACAGGCCAGGGCCGGGATTCAATCCCTGGTCCCCGGGGCTGCAAAGTGAACGCTTAACCCACTGAGCCATCCCGGCTTCCCCTTTTTTTCTTTTTTAACTTTCTGAAATCTTTGATGGAATTCACCCATGAAGCCACTTGGTCTGGGACTTTCCTCTGTGGGAATGTATTCAAACTAATACACACACACATACACACACACACACACACACACACACACACATATAATTTTCTTTTTTTACTACTATTTGCCAGTTTGGTAATTTGTATCTTTTTAAGACTATTCCAGTTAATCTAAGTAGTTGAATTTGTTGGCATTAAGTTGTCTTTATTATTAATTTTTTTGTCTTTAGGATGTGTTTCACCTTTCATCCTTGGTATTCATAATTTTGCCTTCTTTTTCTTCTAAGTCTACCTTAATGTTTATAATTTCATTGATTTTTAAAATATTTTTTATGTGCATTTTATTGGTTTTTGGTCTTTATTTCCTTTTTTCTACTTTGTGTTTAATTTGTTCTTCATTTTCTATCTTCTTAAAGTTAAAACTTTAAATTTATTGCATTGTTTTTTTCTGAAATAAAAATATTTAAAACTATGAATTTTTCTCTATGTACATCTCCTACTGTACGCCACAAATTTTAAGATACTTCAATTTCAATATCATTCAATTTAAGATACTTTAAAATATCCCTTGTGTTTTTTTTTCTGTGAATCATAGGTTATATTAACCCCTTCATATATGACTTAAATGAAATTCTATGTGAGCAAAGTACACTACGTATTTACTTTTTAACTTAACATTTGTGGGTACAATGTCCAGTATTGAATTCACATAACTTGTAAACTTTGATTCCACGTCTAGCACATTTGGTAGCTATAAATTACACATTACCCCAGCCATCATTTGAATTTCATCAGTGACTCGTCTAGGGAGACATCTTTATCCAAAGTGTATAATTGTTCAAATTTATTATTCAAATAGTTGACAATACTTCACACTTTTTCATATTCTATCTTCTTTATATACAGTTTCATTATCCATGAAGTGAAGAAAATGTGATATAGCCAAGAAATATTTGTGAGGCATAGTTTTTTTAAAATTTGGTGTCTCTAATATTGCTTTTTTCAGATTCTTGTACTTGTAACATTATGATACATAATGAAAGGTATGCCATGTCATCATTTGTTACTGGAAATTACTCCTTGTCCTTTATCGAGTTCTGGTTCTTATTTTGTAACTTCCATATCTATTTGTTTCTACAGTCATCATTTCAAAAAAAATTATCACAGCACTTGTTTCAAAATATAAAGAGGCATAAGATTTGCTCCTAGTCTTCGTAAGACTAAAGCATTTATACCAGCAATTTGGGTCAATGGTTTTATGTTTGGAATATTTTCTTTTTCTTCCCAGTTCTATTCTTCATCTCCTGAATCACAATCATCACTGTTTGCTATAGATATAAGCCTTGCACATTTATGAACATTATGTTGGATAGGGCTACCTTCACTTGAATTTGAATCTTCTATTGAACAGTCAGCCATATGAATTTGTTGAATATCCATCTCACTGTTTTCACTTGAATATCCCATTGGCTTTCAGTGTCACTTTTGTACAAATTCAAAACAGACATCTTAGCGGGATTATTTCTATAGTTTACACTTTAACACTGAATATATATAATTATTTCTTTTTTTTTTTTTTAATATTTTTTTTATATCTTTTTATATTTATAGAGAGTAATTATTTTATCTTCAGTGCATATTTATTTCTATTTTACTTTTGACAGATAGAGAGAGAGACAGAGACAGAGACAGCTAGAGAACCGAACTGTGGGAACTCCCCAGTTCAGCACGTGGGTCCGCCTGGGCCGGAGCCGGGATTCGATCCTCGGTCCTCGGGGCC
>PVKE010007236.1:0-51404 GCA_004027555.1 Craseonycteris thonglongyai | reverse complement strand
ATTTTCCAGCGTATAAGACGACCGGGCGTATAAGACGACCCCCTAATTTTACAGTTAAAACATAGGTTTAGGCCTATATTCGCTGTATAAGACTACAGCCTCGGAAGTGGGGGGTAGTCTTATACAGCGAATATAGGCCTAAACCTATGTTTTAACTGTAAAATTAGGGGGTCGTCTTATACGCCGGAAAATACGGTATGTTATTATGTATTTGTCCAAACCCATAGAATGTACACCACCAGGTAAAATATGGATTTGGGGTGATGATGTGTCCATGTAGGTTCATTGATTGTGACGTATGTACCACTGTGGTGCAGAATGTTAGGAGTGGGAGAAGGCATGCCTACATGAGGATGGGGGTCCATGGGAACTCTCTGTACTTCTGTTTAATTTTGCTGTGAACCTAAAACTGCTGTGAAAGATAAAGTTTATTAATTTAAAAAAATACAGCTAACCTAACTTTGTATAAATTCAATATTGTAACTACACAAAAAAATTAATTCAACTAATTTTTTTTAAAGATTTATTTTATTGATTTTTGACAGAGAAAAACAGAGACAGAGAGAGACAGAGAGAATGGGGAGGGCCCAGAGCCGTCTCCATAGTTGACATTAGTTTTCCATATAGTTTCATTCCACAGGTGGGCACAGGGCTGCGCAGGGCAGGAACTGGGCCGGGAGCCTCCCGCATAGGTCCCGGCAAGAACTGAACTGGGGGCACACCTCAGTTCAGCATGTGGGTCCACATGGTCCGGGGCCGAGATTCGATCCTTGGTCCCCGGGGCTGCAAAGTGAATGCTTAACCCGCTGAGCCATCCCAGCTTTCCCAATTCAACTAATTTTTAAAAACTGTATTCTTTACGCAGTAAAATATATGTTCTAAGGATAAAGAACTGCAAATAAACTTTACTTAGTGGGTTTATTGGTAGTAGTAATAATGATATTATGTACCAAATGTATTTTACATATATAATAGGATAAAGTAAATAAATATATTAATGTTATTAGTAACCAAGATTTTCACTGTGTGAGAAGAGAAATAAAAGTTAAATTTTAAAAATAGTAAGAATAAATTTGAATTGTAAATCAGTGAACTCAAGATTTTTTAAAATGTATTTTCTATCACTGCCATTGAAAGGCTGCAATAACACACCAGTAACAATGAGCACACCTAGCAACCAGCTCTTAGTGTCTAAGTACCATTTCCCACTATAAGGGACCAGAGTTCCTTGGTCTGAGATCAGAAAATACAAGTTGAGCCTTGGGTCTCCTATTTAGCCCAAAGCAAGGAAGTACACCAAGCCCAAGAGTTACATTAAAAGGTCACAGAACCTGACCTCAAGGGACTCCCGCTGACCTCCTTTGCTTTGGGTCAACTCAAACCATCTATTTTGATTCAGACAGGGATTATCAGTAGAGACTGAAACCACTGGGTAAACTTGGTTGAGTGTCAGCATATTTATAGCACCTCAAATTATTACCCACATGTTGCTTACTAATTACAAATGGAGGAAGTTACTTTTATAATTGAGAGCTATGATTAACATTTTCTCTTTCCCTCTTCTAGGAGCAGTGGAGTCAATAAAGTATAGTTTTCTAGAGCTGAAATTCCACTAGGCTAAGAGCCCTGCAACCCACCTGTTTCTTCATCTAAGTCCTCCCTGCTTCCATTTCTAGGATGCAAGGCCAATGATCTGGCTCAAGGAGTAGAAGCACAGAATGAGTTTGTTTTCTTCTGTTCCTTCTTAATTTTTCTCATCATACCATAGCTTGTCTGGAAAACCATGAAAAGAAACAAAACAAAACAAAACACTGGTATCGGACATCTCAACCTCACCCACATGTGGGATCCAGGGATTAAATAAAGTCTCTGTGTGTTTAGGCATAAAAAGAGAAAGAAGCTCATTTAAATATCTGTGGCATCAATGGAACAGACACTAATTAGACAGATGGACAATGACATTTTTAGGACACTATGCCCTATAAAGCCTGCAGAAAAATCACTCAGCCCACTATGATGTTAGTGACTCATGGGTGTTCATAGTGACAGTTCATAACTCTACTGAGAATACAGCCAATTTCTGCTTCTCCACAAATAGATTATTACTTTGCCAAGTATTGCACAGCAATCTGTTCTAGCCCAGACGAGCGCAGTGGGCCCCGGCTTGGGTTGGGTTAGGGCTGTTTAAGGTAATGTGGAGGGCAGAGGTGGGAGTAGAACATACAGCACAAGTAAAGGACGATTTTTACCCCGGCATGTGTCTGATTATATTCTACAGTGAAATGATATTCACCTGTCATCAAATATTTACTGAGCACCTACTGTGATGGGGACCCTGTGCAAGCCAGTAGGGATTCAAACCATATAAGGTAGGATCCACAGTTCAGGAACCTTACACTAGAATTTAGGATACAAACCATAAATATAAAAACATATGCATCAGGATTGAACAGGAATGATAAATGCGCAAGTATGTGATACAGCCAGTAGAGAGCAGAGAAGATGAATTACCCACTACACAGATGTGATAGACGAATCACAAGGCTGAGTGAATTCTCCAGGGAGAAAGCAGAAAGCAATAGAAGGAATATTTATGAAGCATCTACTAATGATACTGCTAACAGCTACCATTTGGGGGCATTTAATAAATGCCAGGTGCTTTACTTGTGTTTCCTCATTTAACATTTGCAACCACATGTGGCCAAATTAATTATCATCCTTATATTATAGTTAATGGAGTGCGGTCTCGGATAAATAATTATCCCAAGGTCACACAATCTGTAAACAACTGAGCAGAACTCACGTACAGGTTTGTCCAACTCAGAGTTCATACTCTTTCCGTGTCATGTTCTGGGCTCACTCTTCTATATCTTTC
Source organism: Craseonycteris thonglongyai (assembly GCA_004027555.1). Classification (NCBI taxonomy): domain Eukaryota; kingdom Metazoa; phylum Chordata; class Mammalia; order Chiroptera; family Craseonycteridae; genus Craseonycteris; species Craseonycteris thonglongyai. Next base: position 48,529 of record PVKE010007236.1, on the reverse strand, counting down.
CACACTGGAAACAGGTCACATGTGCCATGTGTAACCTTCATGGCCTCTGCTTTCAAGGAGAAAGTCACATGCACAAGGTGGTGGGGATAAGAAAATATCAAACCAAAGGATGACTGAGTGCCCAAGTGTATGGCAGAGACATTTTGCTGGGTAGGGGCTTGTGGGGAAGGCAGGGCAGCCTGATGGGGTGCTGGTGTCATGGGAGCGGACATCCTTAACGCATTGGGTCCTTCTAGCTGCCCCCATGGAATTCTACCAACACTCCCAGGCAAATTCTTGTAAAAAAAAAAACAAAAAACAGCATAAATGGCAACAATAGTCCCCCAAGGAATGAGTCTCTACCTGACGCTGCACAATAGGGCACCCTGATTATGCTTCAGTGACTGGCCCATGGTGGCCTGGCTGAGCCAGTAGATTGCGATTGTAAGCTGTGGCTGCCGTTTTCAAAGCCCAGGCACCCATCTGAGTGATAAGAGCGCCCCAGGGGCAGACAATATTTCCCGTGCTTATAATGGGCCTAACAAGTGTCAGTATTTCCAGCAGAACTCAAGGGACAACAGATGGATGAGATAAACTAAATGGGGCCACTCCCCATCTTCATTTTGAGGTCTCTGCTGCAGGAAAGAGGGGGTGACTCAGGGAAAGTGGTGCTCTGCTGTCCCCTCAGCCAACTTGATCACCACCTCCTTAGACATTTGAGTAACGCCCCAGTGAAAAGTGGGACATCCATGTCGAGTGAAGTGTTAGCATTAGGATAAAGCCAATCTTCTTCCTCATCCCCTCACCTCCCTGAATATAATTTTCCTCTGTATAATTTTCTAGCAGTACTTGGCAGGTTTGGGAGTCACCAGCACATAGTCAGTCATTAGCTGTAGAAATGACAGTGGGTGATACATAGAGTCCCAAGGGAAAAGAACTGGCCAAGGAAAGCCCTGGGGAATGCCAACATTTAAGACGGTGATGTGAAGAAGAGAAGCTCAAGAACTCTAGGTGATTATGGGCGTGCATTAAGATGGAGAACTGGAAGGTGTCCTAGGAGCCTCCAAGGGTCACACGTGGCAGGCGAACCCAGGAAGGAGACAACGAAAAGTCGTCTCCTGGTCTGGTACATAGGTCACAAGTGACCTTAGCACAAGAGTTTTGGTCAAGTGATGTGGTTTAGAAGATGGGCAGATGTGAAATAAGTATACTAGCAAGAGGTGGTGAGGAAGCAGAGACTTCCGAGAAGTTTGAATACACTGGAAGGAAAGGATCAAAAAAGAATCGTTTTTTTCAAGATGAGAATTCTTTGAATGTGATGAGAGGTCCAGGGGAAAGATCTAAGAGGGAGTGAGCGATCCTAATGGGGGTGGAGAAGTTGGGGGAAAGACACTAGGAGACCATAGAGCGAGCCTGGCATGTGTGCTCCTCAGCCAGACTCTAGATTTTCTCAAGAATCCAGAAACACCTGATGGCTTTCATTGATCTCTTTTTGTGGCCTATTCAAGGACAGGAGGCCCAGACTGGCCATCTTTGCTGGCTTCCAGGTTAACAGTTGCCCCCAAAAAGTGCAAACAAGATCTGTGTAGCGGAGGCTTGGGTGCATTCAAGAATCAGGTCCACCTGTACCCCATCATCCTGGCTGAGGCAGGCACAGTTTCTGGAGGTGTACTAGCCATTAGGACTGCTTCACAAGAGCTGCCGACGACCACCCTCACCCAGGCTGGCCTAGCACGTGGAAGTCACAAAGCTGCCAAGCCTTAGACTGGCGCCAAGCTCATGTTTGTTTTCGTGTGTCCAACTGCGATGAACCCCATGTCTGTCAAGTTGGGGGAGGCCCTCTGTGCTGAGCACCCGTCAACCGCATTAAGGCTGATGACAAGGAGAAACTAGGGGAATGAATAGATTTCTATAAAAACGACAAAGAGGGAACACCCTGTAACATGATTGGTTTCAGTCGTGCGATGGTTAAGGACTATGCAGAGTCCAGACTTCCTGTGTGTATAGAGCATCTTCAATGTTTCCTCACCAGCACTCCCACCCTTCTGCATAAATCCTTACCTCAGCCTGAGAACCAGTTCCCTCACATATCAGGGAAAATTTGCACACAAAATGGTTAATTAACAGGCAAAGTAGTTCATGTTGTCGAGTTATTTTTCGAGAATAGCAAGGCAGAAGTTGCTGGAACAGATGGTGATGACTGATAAAGCAAGGTCCCGAGAAGATGGAAGGAGATAGGTCCAAGGTACTGCGGTGAAGTCACCTTTAAGTAGGAGAAGGGGTTCCCGTCGTACTGTCAGGGAGAGGATAGGTATGGAGGAGTGTGGAGGGGTGAGGAGTGACTACAACAGGAAGTTACAGGCTGTCTACTAAGAGTGAAGAGGCCACATAGGTAGGGAATGGTGAAAGTTTTAAATTGTGATAGACAGAGAGAGAGAAAAGCGGGGAGGACCCGGAGTAGTCTCCATAGCTGTACATCATTAGTTGTGATATAGTTTCATTCTGCACAGCTGGATATGGGACTGCACAAGGCAGGAACCAAACCGGGAGCCTCCCGTGTGGGAGGTGAGAACCTTCCCCGCCATCCCCTGTGGTTACCAGTTGCACACAGTTCAGCATATGGGGTTTGCACAGGCTGGGGCCGGGAACTGAACCCTGGACCTGTGATTGCAAGGCAAGCGCTCCAGCGGCTGAGCTGTCCCAGCACCCCCTGTCTATACCACTCAGTGTTGAGTCAAAGGCTCTTGCAGGAGCCTTAGGCGGGTAGAATGTAAATCACAGATCTGCTCCTGGCAGCAAAGGAGCGCTGGCAGCTGAGAACGGTACTGTGTGCGGGTTTCGTCTCCCTTCCCCTGCACACCCGCAACTGGGAGGCTGGTGTGGGCACTGGGGAGGAAGTGTTCAGGCGCTGGGGGCCGCTGTCCACCCCAGGATCTGTCAAGGTTGCTTCAGCCTCCACACTGCCTCCGTGACCATTTAAAATGCTCTGCTGGGCACATGCCACCCTGTGGGCAAGGGGCTTGGCAAGGCCTGCCCAGGGTACAGCTTACTAAGCAGAACGCTGGTTGGGTCTCAGCCCCCACCTGCCTCCTTGGGTGGCAGATGCAGTGAGATACGAAAAGGGCAAAGCCGATGGGGACAATCGGAGCCTACTAACTGGGAAGACGTGGAGGAGCCAAGGACCAAGAAGTCTCCATAAAGTCCAAGAGCGTGTGTAGTGGGCAGGAGACTCTGGGGAGCCTGGGGGACAGGCCTGTGGTCACAGCATGGAGCGCAGGAGTCTGAGAGCTCTAAGGGGAGCCCTCTGGGGGAGGAACAAGTGCCCATGGGAGGGAGGGTGAAGAGAAGGGCAGTTAGGGGCACTGGGAGATTGAGAAAGCAGGTCGAGAGACAGATCATCCATGATGTTAAGTACCAAGTTGAAGGAAGAAGGGAGTCTGATTCCAAAGTAGTCCGTAAGAGAGTTACAGGGAGATGGGGAGGAGAGAAGGAGGCAACAACCTCAGAACAGGAAGGACTTCATGCCAGGTAAGAGGTAGCAGCTGGGAGCAAAACACCACACAAGCCCAGTTTTCCTCTCCTGGCCCCTTGCTACATGGGACCTTGATGTGTTCATTTAAGCAACTAGTGAGTGAACTTCCATGCCTTGTTCAGCCCGGGCTGCCAAACCACATGCTGTGGACTGAGTGGCATAAACAACAGACATGGACCCCTCTAGAGGAGTCAAGGTGCCGGCCTGACCGGGTTCTGGAGAGGATCCTCTTCTTGGCATGCGGATGGCTGCCTTTCCCCTGTGTCTTCTCATGGTGGAGAGAGAGAGGGCAAGCTCTCTGGTGTTCTGTTCTCACAAGGGCACTAATCTCATCATGAGGGCCCCACCCTCATGACCTCTTCTACCCCTAATCACCTCCCAAAGACCCCCTCTCTGAATACCAGCATCGTGGGGGCTAGGGCTTCAGCATATAAATTTGTGTGGGGGATACCATTCCATAGAACTCCACTATTTGTGAACAAAATAAAAATTCCTGTCTCAAGGAATTATATGCTAATGGAAGGAGGAAGACAATAAGCAAAAAATCAATACACAGTATGTTAGGGTATTTTTAGGATAGCTTAACTATTTAAAAAGTTAAGTTAGTGGGGTAAAGGAGAGCCAGGGCATTAGTGTGTATAGAGTGGATACAGAAGAAGGGACTGAGACAGCAGATATCTGGTGGAAGGATGTTACAGCCTGCAAGAGCAGCAAGTGCAAAGGCCCTGAGGCAGGGTCAAAAGAAGAGAGAGGGAGACTGGAGAGGAGAGAGGGAAAAGGAGGGAAGTGGTAGGATTTGTCACTGGAGTATAAAAGGGGGCAGATCACATAGGGACATTGTAAGGACTTCTGCTTTTATTCTGAGTGAGGTGGAAAGCCACTATCGGTTAATGAGGAGAGAAGTGACATGACCCAGAAACGGGAGAGTGGAAAACCTACAGTGGACAAAGTTAGACAGTGGTGTTTCTTAGAGCAAAGGTGGGGTGCAGGGAGGACAGGGGATGGAGGAAGGCTGGGTTGAGGAGGGGGAGCACTGAGAGGTGAGGATTCACAGGGCACTGTGACAGAAGCTAGGTGGGGAGGGCCAGGGTGAGGAAGGACAGAGCAGCAGGGGCATGACAGAGTCAGAGAGAGAGCCGAAGGCCGGGAGGGTGCCTTGGAGAGCCAAGATTAAAGTGACCGGTGACATTAGACCAGGATGCTTTGAGGCAGGCTGGGGTCAAGTGTCCGAGCATAGGGGTCTGCAGAGGTGGAATCATGTGGCAGCAGCAGAGGTTCCCATCAGTTTCAAGATGTTTGGGGGGAAGGGCCCTAGGGAAGCTGACACACGTCCCAAATGTGCAGCATGATTCCCTGGATAGCAGAAGGGGTGCAAGACAAGAGACTTTCTGGCCATGGCCTGTCCCACGGTAACAGTGGAGGGAAAAGGTAGAAAACCGAGTAAAGAAAAGAAACCTGGAAAGCCGTCTAGCAGGACCTGCCCCCACCGCGTGGCACCTGGGCGGGCCTGAATGTTCTGATTGATGACTGATGAGCAGAGGGGAAGATCCGCCAAGGAGACAGCCAGACCGAGCAGAGAAAGGAAGAGGAGGAAGTGAAAGCGCTGCAGCCTGGGCCACTTCCTCCTTCCTGGCTCTGCCCTCCCAGTGACCCGCGCCTGCGGGGGACATTCAGGGAGGAGGCTAGGGATTGTGAAGAGTAAGCCACAAAGGCGAGCTCATCAAGACCCATTCTCCATTTTGCAATTTGCATTTGCAATTCAGTTGCTCCTTTGGCAAAAGGCCCCACACAGCTGTTCTGCCCAGAGAGCCTTTGCCAGGTGAGCCAGGGAGCCAGGCAAGATGCCTCCCAGCTGCCTGGCTGATGGCCGCAGCACTCCCGGTCTCCTCTCCCAGCTTTCCTAAGTCCCGGCTCGTCGGCACGAGGAGCACGAGGGGACAGCGGAGGGAGGAGGCCCAGCCACGAGCAGGACACCCTGACCTTCCCTTCCTTCCCTGGTTAAAGCAAAGCACTCTTTGATCTGAGCCCTCCGCCAGTTCTGGAAAGACTGTTTGTCACAGCTCTGAACAAGAGAAAAAGCAGGGGGTTACTTAGCTACGGATGAATAATAATTGGGCATTTGTTTAACAGCTACTGTACTGAAGAATAATTAAAAATTGTATTGCAATTGAGGTGAAAAGCACTCTACCTACATGGATGGCCTGTCAGCGGTGCCAGGGGAACGCAGGTAATGAAAGAATACCTTCCAAGTTCTGAATGATTATGGTTCCGATGGCTGGGCAAAAAGCTGGGGAGCTTTGGAGAATCGACAGGTGAGGCAAACTCACACACCAGTGGCATTTCCTTTACACTTCTTTTCAGGATATAAGAAGGGAAGTCTGTGGACAGGACTTGGAGGTGCAAATGGCTGAGACAGTTGGGGAAAAACTAGAAGTGAAAACCAGGAGGCAACAGAGATACAGAGAAGGAGGTAATCACACAGCTGTGCAAATAACCTTATAGCATAGGCGATGATGATGACTTTGATGACCTTGGAGAGGGGACAGCTGGCGGATAACGGGAAAGTGCTGAACTCAGGAGTCAGCACACTCCAGTTTAATGGCTTGGCTACTTACTTCTTGGGTGTGACCTTGAGCAAGCTCACTAAATCTCCATAAAGCTCCCTTTCATCATCTATAAAATGAGGACAATACTACTTAATCACTGTGTTGTCCTAAGGATTAAACAAGATAGTTTAATGAGAGTACTTGGTAATTATAAAGACAAATGACAAATGCAAGTAATTATAACTCAAAAATCAGAATTAAAGGTAACTGTATCCAACCATCTTAAGAGCAGGGGTAGGATGAGTGAATTAGGATTCAGAAATAATGGAAAATAAAATCTGGGGTATTGGATTAAATATGAAATGGACAGTGGAATTTCATAGGGTTCAACTTACATACATTGTACAAGGTAAATAAATATTTCTTTAGTTATTAAATAGCATATATCTTTCTCTGGTTTATCAATAGGAAAGTCTGCTTAAAAAGGGGACCACTGAATGCTAATTATTTTGATGCCCATAGAATTCATACACCCATCAATAAATATTGACACAAAGGGAAGTGCTCATGGGCAGGAGGAACTATTTATTTATTTTTTTTTTTTAAGATTTATTTTGTTGATCAAGAGAAGGTGTGAGAGAGAGAAGAGGGGAGGGCCTAGAGCAGTCGCCCGTTGTACATCATTAGTTGTGACATGGTCTCATTCCGCACAGGTGGATGTGGGGCCATGAGGGGTGGAAACCAAACTGGGGGCCTCAGTTGTGCCGCAGTTCAGCATGTGGGCCTACACTGGCCGGGGCCAGGACTCGATCCCCAGACCTCATGATTGTATGGCAAGCACTCAACTGGCTGAGCTATCACAGCACCCCAGGAGGGACTGTTTATGACAGCATATGATATGCCATAAAACCTTGACCTCCCTAAAGGACAAATCCCAAAATTTCCCTGATTCCCCAAATCTGGAAGGATAATGTAGTGTAGAGGTGGTGGCTTAATCTTCCTCTATGCAGTGAACAGCCTTCAAGTGTGTTTGATTCAAGTTCATAATGAGAACCAAAGAATGGCAAATGTATGAACGCTGAGCATCCATCATATATCATCTCCTATAATTGTCCCAACACTTTGTGGTCCTCATTTTACATGGAATGGAACTAGCGACAGGAGGGGCTTAAAAACTAACCCAAAGTCCTAAGGCTACTAATGCGTAGAGTCAGAATTTAAAGCTTATTTATCTGTCAAAAGCTATCAGAACATTTACCCCTTCATAGTTACATGGGGATGCAATGCTGACCATAAGTTCCCTTTCCCTTATAATCTACTAAGAGAGGTGAGAGTGTGACAAATTAATGTATTTGTTTAGTACCTTTGTTCAAGGTGCTAGAGACCCACAGATAAATGAAAGATGAAGCCCTGTTCTTGGAAGCAATGATCAGGTGAAGGTCATGTAGCTCTTAGAGGTGAACCCCTTACATTCTTGCCATTGGATGCCCATGGTATGCACCTACTGCCCAAACAGCCCCTAGCAGACTTAAGCATCCAGACACTGGTGGAAGGCAGACAGGTCATCGTGGAAATAGATGGAACAAGGATTTGAAGTCACAATCCTGGGACCCATTCTGGGTTTGCCATTCCTAGACCTGTGACTACCTGTAAGACCCTCAACCATTGAGTCAGTTTGTTGTTGCTGTTGTTGTTTGTAAATGGGGATGTTGTTGAGTAAGGAGGTGCTGGTGAAACATTGTCTAAAAGTGCCTTGAAAATAATATATAAAAGTTAGCTTTCATTATCCCCTTATGTTTCTACTAATCAAACCCAGGACAGTTTCTGTTTTCATCCGTTTGTGAGGCTCCATCAAACACAATGGCCTCTGACCATTTCAAACTGCTCCCGGCTGCATGAAGGTTCTGGCCTCGAGGTGCAGTGAGTGTTACAGAAGGTGAAGGACCACAAAGGGATATGAGATCCAGACATCTTCTCATGCCAACTCTTGCTTTCCAGCTCTTCTTGGGCACAGATCTACATAGCACCTGCTGGAAGTCTGGGTGGTATCAATGGACAAAGAGCCAGGTGGGAAGAGAAGGAATTTCTACAACTTTTGCTAGATGTGCTGGAGTATTTACCTTCACTGGAGTTCCCCCCACACCATAGGTACTGCCATTCACCCTGTGACTCTGCCCTGACTCTGTGTCTGAATGACTGTGCCCTGACCACAGAGCGCCATGTGTTAGGAACGCTGCCCCGTCTCAGAATAACACAGCAGCTGCTCTGCCACCATCTGAATGGGCCAGACATCTGGCTGTTGTCCTTCCAAAGGGCTCCGTCTTGAGCAAGCCTCAAGCGAAATCCTCCCACCTTCCACTGTGGACGTGGGCCAGGACTGTGTGCTAGGCTGTGAGCGGCCAGCTGCTGAGCTCCCGATGAGACAAGTCATGCATAGTTGGCTGATATGTCCGTCCTTCCAGCAGCCAGATCAGACGTGACAGATGAGCCATCAAATTGGTTTGCCCAGCCCTGAACTCTTGAGCCTATCAGAAGCATAGCCAAACCTGAAAAGGCCAACTTGGGGGTATTGTATAAACATTGTGTTCACTGTGACTTGTCCTTTACTTCTTAGCTATTCCAGGTTGTTTACAGGAGGGCTGTAGGCGGTTGGCCCATGTATATCAAAGGCTGAACATCCAATGATGTTTTACTGAACCTTCTGTCTTCTGAAATTCAAGAACATTTCTGGTTGTCTCATCGGCAGATGCAGTGACCCTACAGTATCACGGTGAGACTATACTCGCATTCTCCACCCTCCCATCCTGGCGCCAGTCATATGACAAGGAGAGGAGACAGTTCTGTGAGCACAAGGGTGGGAAAGGCCATACCGTTCAGATACTCAGCCCACCCTTGAAGCTAGACTGTCTCACGTAACCTCCTCCCCAAGGGCCAACCCCAAAGCTCCCAGGACGTCACTGACGGGAGCCTCCAGCTTGATCTACTTAAAGCTCCTTGGAGTCCCATGCGTGAGGCAGGCCCAGGCCTTGATTCACATTTAATTATTTGAAAAAAAAAATTTTTTTTTCTTATTTTGAAATGAAACCAGCTTCTCTAGAATGTTCTTCCATGGGTCCATTAGATATACCCCACTTGTAAAATACCTTCAGAGAATATGAGCAGCCAAAAGAAGAGAAATAGGTGCTTCTCCCTTGCAGAGCCTCCTAATCTATCTCCACACAGGTATTTTAGCTCACTTTTGGACTTGTTTTAAAAAGGCAGGTTCCAGACTCGTACCCTGATCAATTACTATAAAAGGCTTTCTCTAGTGTGCTCTTTTTCCTGTGCCCCTCATCTCTCCTCCTAGATATCTCAAAAACCCTCCCATCATCCCAGTCTGCAGCACATGCTAAAGAATCTGAGGAGAAGGTCCACATAAGTGACTGCAAATATCAAGAGCAAGACAGTGTGGCTGCTTCTCGGTGCTTATAAGGACAAAAATAAAAACCCACAGTGATAAGCTTTATATTTTCCTGGGATGTCTCAACCCAAGCATTGGGTCATAGCTTTAACATCTCTCCAAAATTATTTGCCCAAATGTGTCAACGTTGCTCTAAAGAAAAGGTGCAGGTGTATCTACGGATGTAGTGTCATCAGAAAACCACGCAGTCTTCTCACGACCGCCACCATATGTCAGAGCTCTGCTCTGCAGTGGGAAGGGAGCCGGTGGAGAGCAGACCATTAACTAGTTCATACATCCTTTCACTCAGCACATTGGCATTGAATGAATGTTTTTTTGTTTCTACAGGTTTATTAAGGGGCTGGGTGGAAAAATAAAAACTTAAGAAATCATAACCCACATCCCTTATCATCTGGTAGATCAATAATTGACATCGTCCAAGTGAGAGATAATTTCTTTATTGTTGTTTTTGATGATATGATAATTTTGTGTGTGTGTGTGTGTGTGTGTTTGCTTGTTTTGCATTATGAAGTACTTCAATATAAAGAGAGAAGGATGGACAATAATAAAACAAATATTTCTGTATCCACCATTGAGTTTTAACTTTATTAATAATTTATCTTGTTTTGATCAGTTTTCTGTAAAAAAGCAAAGCAGTTAGATACACGTAATGCCGAGTAGTCCGCTGTGGTTCATTCACATTCCTTCATGCCAATAAGTAGCCACAGGCTGAGCCTGATGGTATGAGTCCCACGCAGACGTTTTAAGAATATTTACTACATATATACTCATAAAGAAATAAGATTTTTTTTTTGTATTTTACATTTTTAATAAAATTATGTCATACTAAACGTTCTATTTTGCACTTGCCTCTTTTAGTCAACATTATGCTTTGGAGATATATCCATAATGATGCATGCAACTCTGAGTCATATATCCGAACTGCTATTACTTCTCCAATCTTAAAAATAAAACTCCCATTGACTTTGCCAGCCACTTACTGCCCTCTCCTCTGCTCGCCTCACCCTTTTTAGCAATAACGGGCCCTAACTGTCCATTCTCACCGTCTCTGCATCTTCTCCCAAACTCTCTCGACACACTCCAGTGGGGCTCCCTCCACCCCACCAGCGGGAGACTTGGGGGTGACAGCTACGAGCCCTTCCTCTTTAGAATTCCTGCGATGCTTCCTGAATGGCCAAGGAGAGAAGTCTCATGTCTCAGTTCTTGGCGGTGGGTTCTGTGGCACCCACCCAGCTTTCGAGCACCTTCCTCAACTAATCTTTCCGGAACTTTAGGACCGGAGACCAGGCACCCTCACAGACTGGCCCACCTCAAGGAGCAGCCATTCTGCTGCCTTTGCCACTGTGATCGTCTTAAGAACATTTGCACATATAAAGATGCCCAATCTAAAGGTTCTGACAACTTCTGAGGAGATGCATAAACACTGTTGAGCTTTTTCTTCCCTGTGAACATTGTCACGTGAGAAAAGGGCAGTACCCCCTGCCCCTGATGGATCTTGGCTTCAGCTCAGCTAACCAGCGGAAGTCCCCAGCTGCTAGTAGGATAGAGACAGCACAGTGTGGGGTAAGAATAGCTTTCAGCCCACCTCCTGAAAACACATGTTATTGGCATTTGCAGTTACAGGTTTATGAATGAGTGCTTAGATCCCCATTAGGGAGAGGACCTAGAGCTCATGGAGCAAGGAGACACTGTCCTCAGAGCACGTCACCTGTGAACAGTGTGACCACAACTTTCTCTGGCCACTCCACTCATACTCAGGAGCTGACTCACAGCTGAAGCCATTGTCCCACATCAGTACATCATGTAACATTTAAACTGGACACCAGCCAGCCATCTGGACCCGCTCTATCGGTACTTTTGTGGCGCTGTAACTATACCATAAGAGGAGTCCCATAAAATCCTATAATAATGGCATTGCAGAGAGCCATGAAGAACACCGTTAATATGTGTAGACCATCCCTAATCTAATGAAAGACACACTCCCTACAGAGTCTATGGCCCCAGGTGACAGGATTCCACTTGCTAGGACAGTAAACCCAAGGGAGAGGAACAGTGCCCAGTAAGATTTTGCTTTTTATTGGCTTTATTTTGTCTTACCATAGTTCAGGTCGGCAGAGAGGAACTCCTATATGATGTGGCACAACTTCTCTGAGTTTCAGTAAAACATGTGAAAAAAAAAACTACAGCCTCCTTGTAGCCTCAGAGATAATGAATTAGTATGAGAAAAAACAGAAAAGAGAAGTGACCCTCCCAAGATCACCTGGCTAGTGGCAGAGTGTGGACCAGAGGCCAAGTGTCCCATCCCTCTTCCCCCGGACAAGATCCCTTCTGGGTCAGAGCTGGGAATGAGGAAAATGGCAGCACATGGTGGGGGGCAGGCAGGAAGGGCAGGGAGGGCACTGAGACAGCCAGCTATGATCCTAACTACCACAAAATCCAGCCCTGGATTCAAACCACAGCCCTGCTTCTCAGCAGCTATGAGACATTGGGTCCATCTACTTAACCTCCCTGTGCCTCTATGTCTTTACCTGGAAAATGGAGTTGATGATTGTATGGATCACTGGAAGAATTAAATGATATTTTAAAGCTTTGGAATTGCAGCCTGGTACTTATTAAGGGCCATACTAATTGTTATCACTCTCATAATGGCTTCTCTACAAGCCTTCTGAGTGGTCGGTTTCACCTTTGCCTTTCATCATGCTGTGAATTTGCTCTGGCACTAGCATCCCCAAAGCAGAATCCTCTGTTAACTTCCCAGAGCCATGACCCATCTCTGGTTGAAAACGTTTTTGTAGCTATTTTGGTAGCTACTAGATTTTTAGAGTCCCTTCTGCTGATGGACAACTTCAGCTCTTGGAAAGATCACTCTTGCATTAGAATAAAATCTGATCTGCCTGTCTATAACTTCCCCATGTTGGTCTTTATTATTATTATTTTTTTTTTGAGATTTATTTTATTGTTTTTGACAGAGACAGAGAGAAGGGGGAAGGCCCAGAGCAGTCTCCACAGTTGCACATCATTAGCTTTTGACATGGTTTCGTTCCACACAGGTGGGTGGGGGCCATGCAGGGTGGGAACTGGGCTGGGGGCCTCCCGCATGGGAAGCACACCCCCTCAAGCCAGGGGCCAAATGGGGGGAGAGGGTGAGAACTGAACCAGGGGCCTTTCACATGGGAAGCACACCCCAGTTCAGCATATGGGTCCGCACACGTCAGGGTTAGGATTCGATCCTTGGTCCCCAGGGCTGCAAAGTGAGTGCTTAACCCACTGAGCATTCCCAGCTTCCTTCCCCCCACTCCACCATGTTGATCTTAACACTACTGCTTTGCTTCTCGTACTAAGATAAATGTTCCCCCCGGGAGACTTGGTGCTGTGTTGAAGATTTGTAAACCCATAAAATAAAAGTGGCATGTTTTCCAGATGGACCCAATTGAAAAGATTTAGCAGGCAGGGGATAGGGCTGGAATTTAAGCTTTGCCTTGAATGTCCTTGCTTTTTACAAAATTTTCTAACTTAAAATATTTGTCATTAAAACAAGCATGTTTTCATGCATAATATAAAGATCAAATAATTTCTTTCTCAGATATGACACAAAAGTTTGCCTCTGGCAGCTCTGCCCCAGACGTCCCAAGAATATCTTTTCACTTGCCTTTGACATTGGGGCATTCGAGATGGAAAAGCCTGAGACGTGCTACTCTCTTGAACAGCACTACAAAGCACAAAGCTCCTTCTCCCACAGGACTGCACGTCAAGTTTTCACAAGATCTTACAGTTGGAGAGACTCAGAAGTTGTCTAAATCGATCTTCCTTCGGCAGCAGTCCTAACAGATGGTCACTCAGGCTCTCCTGGATCCGGCTCAGAGCAGAAAACAGACCACGTGGCATCCTTGCTGTGCCTTCCCCGGCCAGCGGTAATTGTTAGAATGTTCTTTTCTTCAATTCAGCAGCATGCACACATGCCCTGAAATGAGGCAGCCCTGAGCTGGCCTGCAGGACTCGTCACTGCCCTGGATTTCAGTTTCCTCAGCTGAAAAATGGGAGGCATGGTGTCAGCTAAGGCACAGTGATACGTAGATGAGAAAAAGCATGCCAATCCCTTCATTTACTGCCTGGCACAGTGAAGGATTTGATAAATGTTCACCGTCATCATCGCCATTTTCCTGCATCCTTTCCATGAGTGAAAGTTCCAGAACCTGTCTGTAACACCTCGACTCTGAAACCAGGCCTTATTTAGGTATTTGATAACAGTGGATATGCTCTCCCCTGACTGTGCCCAAAAAGACATTTCCCTAGGTTAAATATGCCCCCATTCTCTCAATAGAATAAAGACAGAGAGTTCTCTTTCACCCCACATACACTGCAGACGAAAGGCCAAAGGAAGAAGGCAGCCATCTGCAAGCCAGGAAGAGGGTTCACACCAAGCAACCAAATGGGCTGTCACCTTGACCAAGGACTTCTACCTCCATAACTGCAAGGAAATAAAGTTGTCGTGTAAGCTGCACAATCAATGGGATTTTGTCATAGCAGCAAGAGCTGACAGATACACAAGGCAGCACAGTTTCCAGGTGTGTGACAGTTAGTAGCAGCTTCTTTTTTAATGGGTTGAGGTAAAACAGGGGAAAGAAGAGTTACCCACTATAGCTAGAGACTTAAAATAATTCAATGCTGTAATTATAAAATATAAGAATGTAGAATAAGGCAAAATTTAAATAGAAAGTTATTTATTTATGTCCCTCACTACGTGTTCAATATACTCAATTTATTCTTAGAAAAGGAGGAAATGCAATAAAGTATCAAACAGGTGGAAGAGTAAAGAAAAAAAACATTCATAGAGGGAAAGGAGAAAAACTAAAAGAGGTTAAAACTGTTAGGTATTCTTTAAACCCAAATTCAGATGGTACAAATCCTAACCCAAAGTAGGAAAGTATTTACTTGTAAAGTATTTACCAAATGCCTGATGTATTCAGAGTCTAAGTGTGGAAGATACAGTTAAAGAGTAGGATATTAATTCTGCCTTCTAGTACTTAAGTTTTAAAATGCAAATTCTTCCTCCTTCCCTCTTCTCCTCCTTTTTTTTCTCCTTCCTTCCTTCTTTCCTTCCTTCCTGCCTTTCTTCCTCCATAATTTACCAAACATTTATTGATCCAGTCCTTTGCTAGAGAGCACAAAAGGTATATAAAGATAAGTTGTACCGGTAGGTCATTCTTTTGAGGTGCTCACAGTCTCAAAATAAAAAACAGAGATATATTAAAAATGAAATCAGCCTGTGAGGTGCCTCTAGCTTCACAGAGACAAAGAACCTTAAAAGGTGGTAAGTTCTACACACAGATGGGGCCTGAGGAGATTATTATTCTGAGCAGAGGAGACAGCTTGAGCCCCAGCCCAGAGGCCTAGACACACAGTGTTCTTCCGAGAGGCCAAGTTCAGTCCTGGGAACGCTGAGTGGGAGGAATAGACCCACCAGTGGAGGTGTGTCTGCCTTCAACATACTTGTGAGATATGATTTTTGCCTTGAAGTAGGAAGCTGACAAACCAGAAAGTAACACCTATTTTGTTAAAAGTCTCCAATCCCCCCTCCCGTACACCAAGTCTCCAAAGCTGCCTTTGGTGCCTGTGCCTTTCCCCAACTCCCATCCCTGGATGAGGGAGTAAGCAGAGAGCAGCCAAAGGGAAAACAACTCTCCTCTCTGTCTGGCTTCTTACTGCCCTTCTCCACTCTAGTCTTCTCAGCTCTTAAGCCTCCTTCCCCTGCTAAGTCCCAACACCTACTCATTAATAGTTTCTTTTTTAAATGTTAGACACGTCTCTTACAGTTTTTAAACTGCTGTTCAAAACAAGTTCAAGAAGTAAGGACTATGATTCTATTTACTGTTGGGGAAACTGAAGCTCATAAAGGTTGTATACTTGCCTAAGGTTATAAAAGTAATTGATGATGGAAATAGAAAACAAAGTTCATCTGACTCTGAAGCTACGGTTCTCAAAGAGCATTGTCTGGACCAGCAGCATCGCTTGAGAGCTCATGGAAGAAGCACTGAGTCAGAGCCTGTGGGCAGGACTGGAAAATTTGTGTTCCCGCAAGCCCTGGGGGTGATTCACATGGACACTAAGGACAGAAGCAAAGCATGTACCCTTAACCTCCACGCTGTTTTGCATCTCCACATTCTTGCTATCTATATACAAAACAAAACAAAACAAAAAAATCACCATGAGGGAGTCATCCAGAAAAACAGATTGTTTTCACTTTTCCGCCTAGATACTTCCAAGGAGTTGAGTAACGGTGACCCTTCCCTCTGCACTCTAAACTTGACCCTCATCTCACTTGGTTACCCCAGATTCATTATCACACCAATCAACCAATTGTTCATAGTGGAAATCTACATTCCCATCCTAGAAGGAGTTCTAGGACATTAGTTACCCACAAAAAGGGTAATCGTAGCTTAGTTATTGAATCCAACTTGGTATTCTGTTCTCTTTTTTTAGTACAACCCTCCCTTTCTCCGGACTAACAACCCATTCTTGGCACTACCCCTAGAAACGCATTTATTGGTTGAGCCAAATGCTCCCCTAACGCACTTGAGATGGTAACTCGATTAACCTTACAAAGCCTAAGACATCGCTACCATTATCGTCCCCATTTCAACAATGAGTAAACCAAGGCACAGAGAGATGAACTTGACTGAGGTCACTAGCTTATAAGTTGTTGAGCTGAGAGTCACATCGTTTTTTTTGCCCACCAGGCTTTGGTGGCTGGCATAGGCCTTTGGTGAACCAGTCCTCTTTCTTGGTGTCATTCAGGTCCACCCTCTGGGTTTCATTCAGGTTGAGAGACTTCTTTGCAACCATGTGGATCCAGTTTCCCGCTCTACCAGAATCTTCTCTGGTGCCACTTTCCAAGCTGTCTGCCATCACCAGCCCCACCTAGGCTGCGCTCTGCCCGGAACCGCTTCCTGCTAGCAAGCATGTCACCCTGTCACTTCTTCCTTATGACCAGCTTACTCTTCTCCGTGCTGCCGCACAGCGCAGAGTACATTCTAACTTCGGCCTGTTTCCAGTTTCGAAGGCAGGTTTTGGGGTTTTTTTTTAAACATTACCGTATCTGCTTTGGCCAGACACTTGGTAGAACTTCAAACATTGTCGCCTGTCGTCTGGCTGCCTGGCGAGAAGCTCTTGGCCCATTTTGAAGCTGGCTTTCTTGAAACCACTCTCCCATTTAGCACCCTTAATATAGACTTTGTCTACCGCAGAGCAGGGCACACTGAGGAGACAGAGGAGAATCAGGGAGGAGACTAGTCATGGAGCTGAAAATACATAATTGGGGACTGCAGGGAGAGGAGAGAATGCAGCTTCTCAGGGCTGGCTGATGAGAGTTCACTATAAGGCATCTCTAATAAAAGTTGGGGTGAGGCCTCCTGGAGGGGCCTTTCCTTCCAGAATGTTTGGGGTACATGCCAGCTCAACTTTACAGTCAAACAGGAAACTCTGCCCACAAACAAAAGGAAAAAGGAAGCTCCCAGATTCCTGTTCTAAGGAGCCTCCTGAGAAGCACTTTAATCATTGGGGGAAATTTTGCTGAAGGAAATTTAAACTGAAGTTGCAAGTTTCCTTTGTCAAGAAAAGCAAATAACATGAAAAGGGAGAGGAATAACAAGACAAGAGATTGGTCGTCACAGATGCAGATCTAATCTCGGGCATAAAATACACTGAAGAGAACCTAGATTTAAAAGCTGCCCACAGACAGGGGAGGTGGAAGTGGCAGGCAGGAGTTCAGCAGGAGTAAAAGTTTAAGACCAGGTGAGCCTGACCCCCAGTAAAGGGGCCCTGGCCAACCAGAGAGAGAGCGCTCTACAGAAGGCTTGCAGGGGCAGGTTATAGGCCTGTAGCATCGGAACACAGTGTTTACATTTCCCATAGGCCATGGAGAAATGAGGTTGTGTTGCAATCATCTAGGAAATGAGGTCATGAAAGCATATTAATAGTAACAGTCAAAAATTTTTAACATGTTCTAGAATCTTCTTAAGATTTTGCATGGATTAACTAATTTCACCCTCACAACAACCCTATGAAGTAGGGTTACCATTATTATCATTCCTCTCTATAGGGCACAGGAAGGTTGACTATCTTTCTCGAGGTCACACAGTATGTAAGGCTCACAGGCAGGATTTGAATGCAGGCCATTTGTTTCCAAGGTCCCTGCTACTCTTAACCACCACACTCAACTGCAAAGCAGTCCCCAAATTTAGCAAATGTATCTTCTTCTCTCTGTTCTTTAAGACAGGTTTTAGCTACTCCCTGAATGGCAAGTAGAGCAAAAAGAAATCTGAGTTAGAATTCTAACTCTATCGCTGAGGAGTGGGACTTTGGACCTTGAACCTAAGTATTAAGTGAGATCAGGCATGCTTATGGCACATAGTAGATGCTCAGTAAATCATGAGTTCATACTCATTGACACTTCTCAGGTGCTAGGCATGGGCTGGGCTCTAGATACTCACCTCCTGCATTGAATTCAATGGTAGATAATCAATTTCACATGCCTGCTACATTTCAGGGCATGAGAAGTGATTATGTTCAGCACCTTGGAGCACTTCTCAAAACCTCACGCTAGATTTGTGTAATAGCTGCCTGAACCCAAGATGGATAAGGATCTCATATTTTCTTTTAGTCATACTTTAATGAATGAAATCGATTTAATAAGTTGCAATCATAAAGCAACTTTAGGGGAAGCCGGGATGGCTCAGCAGGTTAAGCGCTCACTTTGCAGCCCCTGGGGATTGAGGATCGAATCCTAGCCCCAGCCTGTGCGGACCCATGTGCTGAACTGGGTGTGCTTCCCATGTGGGAGATGCCTAGCCCAGTTCCTGCCCTGCATGGCCTCTGCCCACCTGTGTGGAACAAAACCATGTCGATAACTGATGACGTGCATCTATGGAGACTGCTCTGGGCCCTCCCCCTTCTGTCTTTCTCTGTCTCTCTCTGTCAAAAACAAAATAAATCTTTAAAAATATATAAAGCAATGTTATTCTTTCTGCCACTGTCCCTTCAAATCCACTCTGTAAGCAGGTTCTTTTGCTTGCAGGAGTTGAGATTTCAGATGAGTCTAGTTCTAGTAGCTTTTCCAGTCATTCTCAGGCACATGGGTCTAAAAACAGTCACCAAAACAGCTTCAGTTCTTTGTTTTAAGTATCCATCCTTGTTTATTTTAAGTATCCATGGTAATAATCAGAATTCTAAACTTTTATCTAAGTTAGAGAATCTTTTGTCTTCCTGCTGGGCAATACTTCAGATTCTGACTATGGGCTCGCAGTCAGGGAGGATTACGTGGCCATGTTTTCCCGTATCGCCCCCACTGGACCTGCCTATACCCAGGAGCAGCTGCTGCTCCTGACCCCTTCCAGGTAACTCAGGAGAGGTGGGGATCTGGTTTAAAAATTTATGTTATTGTTTTTGACAGAGAGAGACAGAGAGAAGGGGGAGGGCCCAGAGCAGTCTCCATAGTTGACAGCATCAGTTTTCAACATGGTTTTGGTCCACACAGGTGGGCGGGGCCATGCAGGGCAGGAACTGGGTTTAGGGACCTCCCACATGGGAGGCTTACCCTGGCGGGAACTGAACTGGAGTGGAAAGAACTCCCCAGTTCAGCATATGGGTTCTCACCGGCTGGGGCCGGGACTCGATCCTCAGACCCCGGGGCTGCAAAGTGAGCGCTTAACCCGCTGAGCCATCGCAGCTTCTCCAGGATCTGTTTTATATGGCTGAGTCTTCCACAACATGGTGTTGGTGCCCGCGGAGCCTGGCACATATGCAAAGCTGACCCTTTCGTAGGAGACAGTTGCAAGTAGCTATGGGAGCCTCCAACTCTGTTACCTTAGCTCAGGGTGACCACCAATTCTGTTTAAGAGACAATTCCCCTTTAAGCCTGTTGTCTCCTCATATTCATTAATAGTACTCCCTTTCTTTCTCAAAAGTGTCTTCATTTAGGCGATAAGTTATGTAGTCATCCTACTGACCACAGATGAGACCTCCTCTGGTTGGGCAAATTTCAACTTCCCCCAGACCCGTGGGCCTCCAGGAATCCACTGCTACTGGTCACTGCCAGAGAGATCCTATGGACAGAGTTTCTTCAAGAAAGCTCCACGCTGGTGCACCTCTCACATTGCTCTCGCCTGCTGTCCACGAAAGCGGCACCCTGTCCTCACCACTAAGAAAGCGCAGCCTCACGGACTGCAGCTCGGTCCCTTTCTCTCCCTCGTTCACTTCTCTCCTATCACTGGCCCTGCCAGTCCTTGCCCGCCTCTCATTCTATGGAATACACAAAAGATACCCTGAAGCCCCTCCCGCTTGAGTTAGCCTGAGGGGGAAGTCCCCCCATTCCTCCCCCTATGGAGGGAGTAGACACGGGACTCAAACACCTGCCTCCAAAGGACTCTTTAGACATATCATTTCAACTCTTTTTAAAGGTTGCAGGTGATGACTATCATGCCAGCAAATCTGTTTTTTTTTTTTTCATTTATTATCATGTTTTTTGTTTGTTTGTTTGTTTGTTTTTTAACTGAACTGGAGGCCTCACCGCATTTGGGAAGCACACCCCAGTTCAGCATATGGGTCCGCACAGGCCGGGACCGGGATTTGATCCTCGGTCCCCAAGGCTTCAAAGCGAGCGCTTAACCCGCTGAGCCATCCTGGCTTCCCCATATTACCATGTTTTGAATAGTGGTCCAACTTCATATTCTTCTAGAATGTGAAATTACTTAACACCTATTGCAATATTTTCAGACTTTAGGGATGGTGCCCATCTCCTAGGCAACAAGAAGAGTTGAATTTAACACCGCGTTATGCATGGTGTAGTAAAGAAGTGAAATAAACCAATGCCGGTCTACTAAATCCTACAGAAAGGTAATCCTTGCAGCAGGCTGTGACCCAAAGCCATGTCAGGTTCCAGAAATGCACTGTCCACGATGTGGGGAAGGAGCTGAGCAGGTGCAGTGTTTGCCAAGATTGCCCCCCACCAAGGGGAGACACATTCCATCAGAGCTGCCTCAGTCACTTTCCTTGCATTCCATCTTGAAGATGCCAATGCATGTAGAGTCTGAGTATCTGAAATGTGCTGTGGCATTACACATCCTGGGGAAAAAGTCCTGTGCAACCTTCACCTCAGCTTTGAACATGCAAACAGAAAATTCAGCCTAGAGTTGCCTGTAACTGGGGACACCTGGCCACATTGCTAAATGAAACATGCTTGGAAGTGTCAGCCTCACTTTCTCTAGTTTTCAGCTCTTCATTCAAGCAAAGAGTGGAGAAGGGGGCTGAGGAAGGATATCATGGTGGTAATCCTTGAAAGCTGCTGGGTAGAAATCCAAAAGTGTGTCCCAACAGAGGAATCACTGTGTTTGTCTCCTTTTGCCCTGTGGGTAATTTGAGAAGACTTCTGGGGATGCCCGAACCACAAGCTGGATCAGGAGCTAGCCGGGATCCATCTGCAAGGCGTGACTTCTAGCCTGCACCCTGCTCACCGCACAACTCAAGCTCTGTAGAGTCTCCTGTCCACAGAAACAAAGAAAAGCTTTTTAGTGTAATCCCACCTTTTCCCACAAGCCATGTTTTTCATAGGAGGTTTTTGTTTTTTTTTCCCAGCAGCAAGGTAAAGCAAGCAATTGAACGAACTTGTTCTCAGATCAATGAATCTATTGTGCACTTTAGGGAGCCAAAGGGTTTTTGTTATTTTTGCTTTTTTCCCCCCTCTTTCAATGTTGGTTTGGAGCAGGAATTACACTTGGCCATGGGGTATGAGGAAAAAGACCTAGATAGACAAAGCATTTCTTTCTTTGGTTGGGATTTAGATTTATGTAAAAATCTGTATGTTTATAACTGAAATTGTTACCAAATATGTATTCGCTTAGATACTCATTCAATCCTCCTTCCTGTTTCCCTCCCCTTACTCCTCACAGTAGCACCAGGTGAGCGCCAGAACACTGGACCAGCCTTTATTAAGGTGCCGAAGTCTTGTGTGCCTGATATCACTTGATTATCTTGCCAATAGAAACAGATGCAAGGTTACTTAGGTACTATCAAATGCTGGCAAAGAAAGGGAGATTCGGGAGTTCATGCTTGCATGGACAAAACTTCGGATCAAGATTCTAGAATGTCCTGATCTACTTAGAAACTAAGGAGTGAAATGGTATTCTTTATTTCACTGTTCTCCTTTGCTTATAGATGAATTTGATAAATTCTAGGCTCTGTACTGAGCTAGCTTAAGAGTAACTGGAACCAAGATAATTCAATGTGAAAGAGTAGTCATTTCATCAAATGGTACTGCGGCAACTGGAGATGCACATGCAAGAGAATAAAGCTTGACTTCTGTATTAACCAGTTAAGGCCACTATGGTGCCATAGAGTGGACAGCGTTAATAACAGAAATCTATTTTCTGTTCTGGAGGATGGAAGTTCAAGATCAAGGTGCCAGCACTCAAATTCTGATAAGAGCTCTCTTCTCGACTTGCAGATGGCTGCCTTCTCGCTGTGTCTTCACATGGTGAAGAAGGACATTTCTCTCTTTCTCTTCTAAAAGGCCACAGTCCTCTAAGATTAGGATCCCACCCTAATGACCTCATTTAACCATTATAACCTCCTAAAGACCCTATCTCCAGAAACAATCCCATCCAGGGTTAGGCGTAAAGAAATAAATTTTGGTCTACAATTCAGTTAATAGCAACCCCTTCCTCAGACCATACACAAAAATTAACTCAAAATGGATTAGAGACTTTTAAATATACAAGCAAAACTATACAAATTTTAGAAGAAAATATAGGAGTAAATTTTCACAACTTTAGATTAGGTAAAGCTTCCTTAGAAGTGACACTAAAAGCATAGTGACAAAAGGAAGAAATAGATAAATTGGATTTAATTTTTTTTTTAATTAAAAACTTTGCTGCAATGGACACCATTAAGAAAATGAAAAGATGACCCACATAATGATAGGGAACATTTTCAAATCATATACCTGATAAAGGATTTGTATCTAAAAATATAAAGAACTCTTGCAAGTCAATAATAAAAAAATAATAATCCAATTAAAGCATAGGCAAAAGATCTGAATAGACAGTTCTCTAAGGAATATATAAAAATGGTCAATAGGCACATAAAAAATATGTGCATCATTATTAGCCACCAGAAAAATGCAAATCAGAGGATGCTGGGGTAGTTCAGCAGGTTGAACACTTGCCTTGTAATTAGGAGCTCTGGGGATTGAATCCAGGCCCAGCCCGTGCAAACCCATATGCTGAACTGCAGCATAACTGGTAACCACTGAGATGGCAGAGAAGGTCCTCACCTCCCATGTAGAAGGCCCCAGTTCAGTTCCTGCCCCACATGGCCCCACATCCACCTGTATGGAATGAAACTATGTCACAACTAATAATATGTGACTATGGAGACTGCTCTGAGCCCTACCCACTTCTATCTCTCTCTCTCTCACACACACACACCTTCTGTCAAACAATAAAATTAATCTTTAATAACAAAATAAATGTTTCTTAAAAAAGAAAAATGCAAATCAAAACCTTAATGAGATATCATTTTATACCCACTAGAATAGCTATACTCTAAAAGATAGATAACAAGTATTATAACAATGTAGAGAAATCAGAACCTTCATATATTTCTGGTGGGTATATAAATGGTGCAGCTACTTTGGAAAACAGTACAGAGGTTCCTCAAAAAGTTAAACATAGAGTTGTCATATGGACCAGCAATTTTATTCCTGAGAACAGACACAAGAGAAATAAAAATATATGCTCACATAAATACTAGTACATAATGTTTATAGCAGAATTATTCATAATAGCCGAAGAGAGAAACAATCTAATGATGAACAGATAAATAAAATGTGGTAACTCTATACAATAGAATATTATTTGGCAATAAAATAGTTCAGTTACATGGTATGTGAATTATATCTCAAAAAAGTTTATATGTGTGTGTGTGTGTGTATGCACACACACATATACTCACACAACTTGAAAAATTAGCAGAAATTTGAAACAAAAACTAAATTAAGAGAAATTAGGAGGGTAGACACAACATAAGAATTCTTACTCATTCTGAAGAAAGCTTCAAATTGTCTGAAAGCTAGAAAAATTGATTTAGAGAAAAATATACTCAGGAAAAGCAAACCAGAAGTCAGAGTATGTGAAGTTGAGCAAAATAAGGCACCTACTTTGCTTAAAGGGGTAAGAGCCCTGGGATATGACAGTGACCCTGCTCTCAATGTTTGTTAGGAAGGAAATGGGACCCACATAGGCCAGTCATACCTTCCTTTCCTGGAAGTGACTTCATCTCTAAATTGTATAAGAGCAACAACACACTTTTTCCCAATTACAAAAGTAATAAATATATTTAAGCTAATATAAAAAGTACAGAGAAGAAGAAAAAAATCACTCACTATTGCACTGATATTTGGGAGTGTTCTGTCCTATGTACATTGTTTCAGAGTCAATATTATATAATACATACAATATGGTATCCTTATTTTACATTTGCACTTAATATTTTATGTTATTTCAAACTTTCATAAGTATCATTTTCACCAAAAGAATATACCATCATTCATTTAACGAATTTCCTGATACTGGGAAGTTATCTTCTCAATCTTTTACTATTTTTTTTTTAAGATTTATTTTATTGTTTTGAGAGAGAAAGAGAGACAGAGAGACAGAGAGAAGGGGGAGGGCCCAGAGCAGTCTCCATAGTTGTACATCATCAGTTTTTAACATAGTTTTATTCCACAAATGGGGTGGGCACGCAGGGCAGGAACTGGGCCACAGGTCCCCCTCATGGGAAGCATGCCCCAGTTCAGCATATGGGTCTGCACAGGTCGAGGCCGGGACTCAATCCTTGGACCGCAGGGCTACAAAGTGCATACTTATCCCACAGAGCCATCCCAGCTTCCCCTACTATTATTAAAAAGAAAATGTTGCTAAGAAAATTTTAAGCATAACTTGTGGTGATATTTTAAATTATTTCTTTGGAATATGCATAATTTTACAATCAAAAGGTATAAACCATTTAATCATCATAGTGCTTATCAAAATGTAATATTAATTTATTTATCAAAAGCAGTATATGATATCTCACTAGACAATAGGGGGACTTTTAAAAGTAACTCCTGTTTCCCTTCTAGGAAAGAACTCTAAGAACACATTCTCATCATAGCAGTATTTATAATAGCAAAAAGTGAAGGAAAAATAAATCCCCGTTGTAATGGAAAAGTTAAATAGATGACAACGAATTCATTTTCAGTAATTAAATTTGAATGTTTTCAAAGAATCTGAAATGACAAAGAAAAATAATTACAAAATTCTTAGGTGAAGAAACCTGTGTTCCAAGCACCAATTGTTTGTGAGGCTGAATAACAGAAAAACACACCAACAGTGGGGGTGTCTGGGTTGTAGGGTCACGGGTGATTTTCTTTTCTTTCTTTTTTTTTTTTTTTTAATTTATTTTTCTTGTTTTCGACAGACAGAGAGAGAGAGATACACAGACGGAGACAGAGAGAAGGGGGAGGGCCCAGAACAGTCTCCATAGTTGCACATCATTCATTTTTCCACAATTTCATTCCACAGGTGAGCGGGGCTGCACAGGGTAGGAACTGGGCCAGGGTCTCACCCCAGTGAGAACCGAACTGGGGGCACTCCCCAGTTCAGCCTATGGGTCCGCACGGGCCAGGGCCGGGGTTCCATCCTCGGTCCCTGGGGCTGCAAAGTGAGCGTTTAACCCACTGAGCCATCCCAGCTTCCCCTGATTTTATTTTCTTGTTTGCACCTTTTTATATTTTCCAAACTACCTACACTGACAATTTATTACTTTCATAATTTTTAAAACTTCATGAATTAAAAAATAAAAGAAGTCTCCGAAGGGAAGCCAGAATAGCTCAACAGTTGAGCGCTTGCCTCAAAATCGCAAGGCTGGGGTTCAATTCCTGGCCCCGACCTGTGCAAACCCATATGTTGAACTGTGGCACAACTGGTAACAGCCAGATGGCTCCATGGCAAAGGTTCTTGCCTCCCATGCGTGAGGCCCCCAGGTTTGATTCCTGACCAATGCGGTCCCACATCCACCTGTGTGGAATAAAACCATGTCACAACTAATAGTATACAACAATGGAGACTGCTCTGGGCCACCCACCCCCTTTCTCTCTCTCTCTCTCTCTCTCTCTCTCTCTCTCTCTCTCTCTCTGTCTCTCTCTCTCTCCTTCTCTCTCTCTCTTTCTCTCAAAACAATAAAATAATTTTTTTTTTTAGTCTCATAAGTAAATTCCCTCTCAGTGAGAATCCTGCATGGGAAAGATTTTGGAAGGGGGAAATCTGCGGGTACCATTGAAGGCCAGTGGGAGGCCTGTCTCGTGGCTCCGGCTGCCAGCTCCAGTCCTACTGCTTCTGGGCATGCTCTGTGTTGAGGCCTTGACTGGACCTCATTTCCTCATTGTTACAGGAAGCTGCCAGATGACCTCTGTGTGCTGATGTCCCAGAGTCTGTTCCTTGAGAGCACCGCCCCAGGCCTGCATTGCAGCCATTGAAAGAGCACTCACAATTGATTGCACATAGGGCACGCGTCCAACAGAGTGCTCCATTCCTTGCCAAGCACAGTAGGAGAAGGTGAATGTGGACATGCTTGCACTTGGGAACCTAAACACAATCCTGGCGTCAAAGAAACCCCCTAACGGCAAAGCTGGACAGAGAGCGAAATACATCCAATATCCCTGCCACCACGTCTGTGAGTTTTCCACTACCATTCTCTGCCCCTGACTCGTCCGGCAGGATTTCACACGAAGAGCAAAGCTAACGTGGAAGGAAAGAGTTCCTCTGAAGAACAATGGGTCTGACAGAAACCCCAGTCAGCCACATAGTTGGGGCTTCCTGGCTTATAAGCTCTTCATCATGACTCACTGACTGGTCAGGCCTTCACAGCACACTGAATTACTGTGAACTTAGAGCTAGAATGTTAACAATGTAATCCTTAATATAAGATTATATATTAGCTTATATATATAACAATATACTGGAATGCATTTGTAATCAGGTAGGAAAAGCCACATTCGCCCTGAATAAAAAATTAGTGGCAGTTGGTTAGCAAGAATGGAAGTCAGGTAGACCATATTCTTTTCTTTCCCAGGTTCTCATCATAACATCTCTGGATAATTTGTGCATACGTATTGTGCAAAAGCAGCCAGAAATCCTTCGCCCACCCCACCCGACCCCCACCCCCAGCGAGGACTCCAGAGATTCTGTTTAGCAATCTTAGGACAGTATATTAGTCAGCTATTGCCTCAAGGTTACATCAGAAACCACCCCAAGATTCTTTGACTTAAAACAAGGATTTAGTCTCATGCTCATAAGTCTGCAAGATAGACTGAGGCTTGTCTGCTCGAGGCTCAGCTAAGCTGGGGAGCTCTGGTTCGAGGGGCAGTTCAGCTATACTTGGCTCTAGACTGTGGGCTGGGCTGTAGGCATGTATGTTTATTCTGGGGCTTAGGCTGAATGGGCAATAGCTGCCTGGAGAAAGTTCTTCCCATAGTGGGTCACTGATGTACAAAAAAAGTAGCCTGAATGCACAGGCTCTTTTCAAGCCTCTGTCACGTCCCATCCACTAATATTCTCTTTGGCCAAACCCAAAGTTAAGGGATAGGAAGTATATCCCACCCCCCGAGGCCATTGCAAACATGTTGATGAATCATTCTCTTCGAATGCCATGAAGAATTAAGAACAGTAATTCATTTGTCCAGTGATGAGTAAATCTCTCCACATGGAAACCAATTCTTCTCCTCTGGCAACTTCTGGTTTTCTTCTCCAGCTTTCCAGACGATGTGTGTACCCCCACAGGTGAGCCACATTGCCAAGAGGTCAGTATTACCCACCCAAATGGAGAAGGAACCACTTTTCTTTCGGAAGGTTCTGCCCAGTCTAGCGCATGTCAACACATCTCCGTTGTTTGGAAAGGGACACGATTCTGTAAACAATGGGGTATAAAGCACCTGGAGCCAAAAAGGAGTTAAGGGAGGACTCAGCAGTTTGAACTAGAAATAAAGCTCAAATCAATTTCAACTAGAACATCCTAAGCAAAAACCATTCTCTTGAATGCCTTTTTCTTATTTCTACTATTTCATCACAGAGGCAATAAATGTTCATTGTGGAAAAAAAATCAATCCGTGTGCAGAAAACACAATTACCCATAATTCCCTTACCCATAGTTAGCCACTATTCAAATTTTTATGCATAGGCAACTACAAAGCCTCAAAAATCAAGGTAACAACACAGTGAAAATATTAAGGCGCTGGGTCCAGACCACTTAGACACCAGAAATGTTTATCTTTCCTTTACTACAGCTGTCTATGTCAGTCCTCTTTTATAGACTTATTTTAATGCTTATAGTATATGCACGTACATATATTTTGCAAAAATGGGATAATCTATTACATTTGGTTTTAACCTACTTGTTTTACATATGAGCATAATTTTTCTTATCAACAAAGATTTATACACACATGTACATATTCATCTTAAATTCAGCCTTTTATTTCATTTATGAATTACCATGAATTATTTAACCAATGCTACATTGTTGGAAGTTTAGGTTATTTCCAGTTTTTCAGAATTACTTGCTACATGCATAATAACCCACATCACTTCATATACAAACTAAAGCACTTTTCATTTTCAGATCTAAGATATCTAAGAAGCACCATTATTGACAATAAATAGAACCACCCTTGTGGTGTTAGAATGTGGGCAGCAAGAAAGGAAATAGTGTGGTTGGGTAGAGATTAGTCATTTTTGAAAGAGCACATATGTACATTTTACATATTGATTGCAATCCACTCAAAAGTTTATAGATGCAGGGTAGTTCCAGGACACCACCTCAGTTTTGAATCAGCATTAAGCACTGCTATTTCAGATGTTCATCTCAGCCTCTCGGGTCTGCCAACCAGTCTGGAGATAAAATAAGACCAGACTCTCTGGCAGCCTCTTGGCAATCCTACCCACAGAGTCATTTCTGGAAGGGCGAAGGAGCCCCCACAGACTCCTGAGCCACGAGGACAGAAATGTCACCCAGCTCGTCAGCTCTGCTCCATCACCATAGCAGGGGAGAGCCGGTTGTTACATTGGTCAGGAATAACTCAAAGCCGGGATCCAGCTGGCTGATTACAAACTGAGCCAGGTATTCAAGGGGAGACTTTTGAAGGAAATAAACCAACAAAATCTCACCAGAAACTGAGGGCTTATTCTTTCTCCAACTCTGTTCCCCAAGAGACACCACCTGAAGTAGTTGTTGCAATGATTATTGCTGTGACACAGAGTCATTTTGGCACCAGAAGCTCTTATTATCTTCCCTCCATCCTGCTTTCCCCAAGATTAATTTCCCCTTCTTCCCATTGTAAAGCAAGACTGCCCTGCATGCTTACATAGGTAAACATGCCTCTCCAAAGGACTGTTGTGCCATTTAGAAACAAGGAAGCTCAACTCTCCCATCAGTGCATTTTATAACCTCTTTAGATCAATCCTCTGACCTTATATTACTTTGGATTGTCGGGTCAGGAAATAGGTTCATGGAATGTTAGAGCCTATGAGGGCTAGAAGATTTTGTCCAATACCCTCATCCTTCAGTGAGCAAATGGAGGTCAGAGAGAGTGAGTGACCTCCCCATGGTCCCATGAGTTGGTGACAGACCCAAGGTTCTTGGCCCCAACCACTCTATCTGGATTCCAAGATCATCCTGTTGCCAGTGCCCCACAGTGGTAACAGCCTTTTTGCCTGAATGCCTCCAGGGATGTCATGAAGACAAATTACTCTCTAGCTGTGTGGTTCTTGAGTCCTTTGGATAAGCCTGCTGCACGTCAGTGTGCCTGGCAGGCCCCCATGGAAACTGAAGCTGGGAAGAAAGGAAACAGCCCACTTGGCTAAAATGGTTGAAAGAACACTCATCCCCACTCCTTAGCTCTCTAGACACCCTCACAGGTGAATGTGAAGCATTACAGAGTTAAACCTTATATATCAGTCAGGCTAAAAAGAACAGTTGGTTTCATACCCATAAACTTTACAGGGATAGCACACAAGCTACGAAGCAGCAAGAACAAAGGAACAGATGAGATACATAGATTGTTCAGAAATTTTAAGCTACAGAAGAACAAAATAAAATTTATTTTCTTCAAAGAAAATTTGGGGGCAGGAGATTGAAATACATGTGAAGTTTATTTTTAGTGCCCTTTACAGATATAAAGTCATGCTGTTCGTTTAGGAACATAAAAATACATTATGTATAACATATTTCACTCATAAAATTACCATGTTTTGTGTATTGATATATTTAGACATTGGAAGAACTGAACAAGAGTTTTTAAGATTTTTTTTTCCTGGTGGTTTTCTTGGGCTAAAGGGAGTTTTGGGGTTTTGTTTTATTTTATTTTTAATTCTCAGCAAGAAATCTTTTCAGAATATTCAGACCCTCCAGAAAAGCTATAGATTTTAGAAAGTTTTTACTTCTCCCAAACCTACCATTGCAAATCTTGAAGTTCTCAAGTCAGTGAATTCACGAGTTCAACCAACCTCCTCTACCCAGGCACGAGATTAGCACAACCTGGTTTAGTTGCAGTGAGCTGTTTGGAACTTTAGAAAGTCCATTGTAGAAGTCCCACAAATATGGAGTTTATGTTGGGGAGCTCTTAAGTTCACCAGATCAATGCACCATCTCCTTTTTATCCATGACCTGAACACTTTCCCGCACGATCTCTGTCATTGGCTTCAACAGAAAACTCTTCCCAGAGTCCATCCAGTGCATCCCTTTCTTTAGGGTCACAAATCTTCTTTTTTTTATCACCTTTGCCCTTCCAGCCATCTTGTTAAATGTTATTCTTTTTTAAAGATTTATTTTATTGTTTTTGACAGAGACAGACAGAGACAGAGAAAAGGGGGAGGGCCCAGAGCAGTCTCCATAGTTGAATTTCATCAGCTTTCGACATGGTTTCGTTCCACACAGGTGGGCGGGGGGCCATGCAGGGTGGGAACTGGGCTGGGGGCCTCCCGCATGGGAAGCATGCCCTCTTGTGCCAGAGGCCAAACCAAGGGGTAAGGGGGTGAGAACAAAGCTGGGGGCCTCCTGCATGGGAAGCACACCCCAGTTCATCATATGGGTCTGCAAGGGCCAGGGCTGAGATTTGATCCTCAGTCCCCAAGGCTGCAAAGCGAGCACCCAACCCACTGAGCCATCTCTGCTTTCCCTAAATGTTATTATTGATCTGGTTATGTTTGTCTAATTTCACTCATTATATTCTGCTTGCCCCAAAAACATAATATATGAAATATTCCCAAATGGGCATAGCTACATTATAGAACTTCTTGAAAAAATACATTTCCCATATATATCTCTTAACCAATTTAATACCACATACATCAAATGTAAGATACCATCAATTATAAGTTGCAACATTATTTTACTACAGCTACATATTGATAAGGTATAAAGAATAGTCGTGTGCAATACATAAATCAGTCATACCAACCTCCTGTTATCTTAAAATCCAGGATTTGCTTATGTCTCCCACCTTAGGTTGCTTAGTGTGTAATAATGTCATCATAGTGTGATCTTTCTGAGACATTTCAATGAGCAATTAAATTCAACATTTGTACTACTAACAGGGAGCATAACTCAAGTGAAGTGTAGACATTGTGAAAAGCTGTGAACAAGTTCACACATGTGCAAACAACAGTGACTACATTTTGACTGTTGCCTGGATAGCCATGCTTCTGAGACACCAGTTCTTGATTTCAGAGAGATTAAGATGAGCCCAAAAATGCACCTTTTAGAATTATTACAATAGGAACAATACTACCACTTATCATTCATTATGTGTTTCTTTCTAAATGCCTGACATAGTTGTTAAAAGTATCCCTTTTGCATTTCCCTTTCTTTTCTAATCATTATACCCAGTCAGAGTTCTCTCTTTCACTGGTGATACCTTATTTTTAATTAAACAGTGGTGATGCTTTAAAACATGGATTGAAATGTATGTAGAAGACAGGAGGTATATTCTCCAAAATATAAATGGTTATCTGTGGGTGGATATCTATGAGTGGTGTGTTAATGAATGATTTTTGTTTTCTTCTTTTGAATATTATGTTTAATAATTTTGAATAAAAAGACTAATATTCCTTGGGTAATTTTTAAATGTTTGAAAGAGATAAACCTAGTACATAATTTGTTCATGTCTTTTAACAAAAGACAAAGGTTAACAAAGTCAAAATCAGGGGAAGCCGGGATGGCTCAGTGGGTTGAGCGCTCACTTTGTAGCCCTGGGGGCCGGGGATCGAATCCCAGCCCCGGCTAGTGCGGACCCATATGCTGAACTGGGACCGCCCCCAGTTCAGTTCTCTCTCTCTCTCTCTCTCTCTCTCTCTCTCTCTCTCTCTCTCTCTCTCTCTCTTTCTCTCTCTCTCTGTCAAAAAACAATAAAAATAAATAAATATTAAAAAAAAAAAAAATCAAATGATACCTGGGGAAAAAAAACTGTAACACATAATGACTAATATCCAACTCATACAATAGAAATGGTAATTCACCCAAGGGGAAATCCAAAACCATTAAAGATATGAAAAGATGCTCATCCTCATAGGTAGGTAGGAAAATACGAAAGAAGTAATAAGGAGATGCCATTTTTCCCACCCCTCGGACTGACAGAAACATCTTTAAACATTTTTTAATTAAAAACCTATAGCATTCCATGTTAACAAGCACTCTTACACATTGCTATTGGAATGGGAATTGCTATAATTTTTTTTGGAAAAGAAGCTGTCCATAGCTACTAAGAATTCAAATACACATAAGCTTTGACCAAGTAACCCACGCCTAGGAATAGTTTTAGGTCCTGTGGGGTTTGGGGGGTGTAAGAAACAGTACTAGTTCATAATGATCTGTTTAAAAGAATCTTTGGGAAAGCTGGGATGACTCAGTGGGTTAAGCACTCACTTTGCAGCCCCAGGGACTGAGGATCGAATCCCAGCCCCGGCCCGTGCAGACCCATATGCTGAACTGGGGAGTGCCCCCAGTTCAGTTCTCACCAGGGTGAGACCCCGGCCCAGTTTCTGCCCTGTGCAGCCCTGAGCCCACCTTTATTTTATTTATTTATTTATTTATTTATTTATTTTTATTTATTTATTTTTAATTGTTTTTTGACAGAGAGAGAGATACAGAGACAGAGAGAGAACTGAACTGGGAGAGCTCCCAGTTCAGCACATGGTTCCACACAAGCCAGGGCCGGGACTCAATCCTCGGTCCCCAGCACTGCAAAGTGAGCGCTTAACCCACTGAGCCATCCTGGCTTCCCCATGCACCCACCTTTAGAATGAAACTGTGTGGAAAAACCAATGATGTGCAACCATGAAGACTGTTCTGGGCCCTCCCCCTTCTCTCTGTCTCTGTCTCTGTATCTCTCTCTCTCTGACAAAAACAATAAAAGTAAATCTTTAAAAAAAAAGAATCTTTATTGAAGCATTATTTCCAAAGGTGAAAGCTATTAGAAAGAATGACAGCCATTTTGATCTGGAGGGATATCCATAGCAAATTGTTATGTAAAAAAAGAGTTGCATAAAACTTTATACAGTGTGATCTCAATTTTTTAAAGTCAAAATAAGATATATTTGTATTAACTTGGGAAAGATGTGAGAAGATCCATAACAGATTATTATCATTGGTAACCTCAGAGGAGAAAAAGGTAGAAATGCAGAAGTGATGAGAAAGATGCTTAATCATCTCCTTCTTTCTTCATCTTATCTTACCAAGTGTAGAGAACATACGTGAAGTCTATAATGTTAGAAATGAAATGTAATACAAAGTTCAAAAAATGAAAGGCTATGCACCATGCATTTTTATCTTTCTGGGATGACATTGACTCAAGATTAGGTGTCCCTCCAGAGGACAGAATGAATTCATCCTCTGATGGGGTGAATTTACAGCTACTACATTCCCTCAGGTTAGCCTGATCTTCTCGCTGATGTTTTATTTTATTTTTTTTATATTTATTTTTATTGTTTTTTGACAGAGACAGAGAGAAGGGAGAGGGCCCAGAATAGTCTCCATAGTTGCACATCATTGTTTTTTCCACATAGTTTCATTCCACAGGTGGGCGCAGGGCTGCATAGGACAGGAACTGGGCCAGGATCTCACCCCGGTGAGAACCAAACTGGGGGCACTCCCCAGTTCAGCATATGGGTCTGCACAGGCTGGGCCCGGGATTCGATCCTCAGTCCCGGGGCTGCAAAGTGAGCGCTTAACCCACTGAGCCATCCCGGCTTCCCCTGATGTTTTAATATACGAATATTTCTACACTTTTATTTCTTGAAAATAGTTATAGTGTAGTCATTCTATCATGAGACTAACTAGATTTCTTGTCTAAATCTTGCCACGCCATCATGTGCATCCCAGTTCCAGGAAGGATGTGGTATGGCTCCATGAGGAGTTGTCAGTTGTTGGCAAGAAGTGGGAGAAGTTCCCAAAAGTGAGCATGCGGTGAAGATTTGAGAATCATTCCAGTAAGCTTTTGGTTCCTCCCATTCTAGCACCCTCATTGACATTAGCCCCCCACTGTAGTTCAGCTGGATCAACTAGCTGTACAACTGATAAGGATCTAAAGTGTCACTCATGTTTACTGGGCTTCCCCATAGCTCTTCTGAAGCTGCCAACAGCTGCCATATGCCCATTAGTGAGAAAGGCCTTTGCAGCTGCCATAATCATTCAGTAGAACTTGGCATCAAGAACTAATTAAGAGATAATCAATCAAGAGAAACTCTAGTTGAAGTTTGCTTTATGTGGAAAAATATGTGGGCCTAAGAGTGGTCAAACCTCTGTGAAAACTATGGGTTCCTAGAGAAAACAGTGGTAATTCTCTGTGTTCCTTTTCCAGGGGCAGAGAGTGAAAATCACTTTCCTCTGCTTTTCAGTTAACCAAATAAAGTGGTCTGTGCTTTCTCATGAGGCAACCAGGAAGTGGAACCATTGCCAAATCCATTCACCAGTCACTTACCAGACACCACATGCCTTTCATCTAGGGACAGAGATTGGAAGGAAAGAAAAAGCCCAGGCTTAACTGGTCTGGGAATGGTCAGATGCTAAAATGAGGGTCTGTGGTAGGCCACTGACCAGCTGCTGGGAGGCAAAAGTCATTTGAACACTAAGTTTTCTTGTGTGCCCGATTGTTCAGCAGGCTCCTTGGGCCCACGCTTCTCCCCATGCTTCAGCAGCACATATAAATTGCCATTTATACCACCCTTCTCCTCCAGACAGTGTCTGCTGAAGAGACGAGCAGTTTGGGGTTCACCAAGCTGCCAAGCCACCTTCCGGAAGGAGCCCGTGCCTCTTCTTCTGCCTGCTCTATTCTGACCTTACTAACCCCGACAAGAGAGTCAGAGGATCCCAGAGAACAAGGGCCCAGACCTGGTGGCCACTGGGCTCACATGCAGAGTGGACAACTGTGATTTGCCTTCTTTCTTCTGCCAACAGCCCCAAATGTTTGTTCAGGAATTCACCTCCCTTCACTCTCACAAAGCATTGCATTGTCTGACCCCAGCGGGCACATAATCCAATAGCACCAATAGGATGGAAGGAGACTTTGGCTAGCACTTCTGGGAAAGCAACCTGATGTCTTTTCCCTGAGATTTGAAAGTGAGAAGAGGTGAGACCTGAAGCTGCACAGGCCCCGGAAGCAAGAGCCTCTGAGAATGAGGTACGATGAGGGACAGCAGTCAGGGTGTATGTGCACAGAGAAGCGGGCAGAACAGCACTGGGACAGCAAGTACCCCTGGAGCTTGAGACTAGCACATCAGTAATGAGCTCCCTTTTTGTTTAAGCCATTTGCGGTAGGATTGGTGTTGTCACCGGCAGGAGAAGCATCTGGCTGATCAGACACGAGATGACAAAAAGCCACTGGTCAATATGAGGGCAACTTCATGTTCACATTTTCCATTTAAAATTTCCACGCATCGTGCTATGCTATTCACATGCCTGAGGAGGGTGTTACAGTCTTACCTGGGAGGGGCGCCTTCCAGTCTGGTTAGACCTTCTAGTTACTTAGCCAAATAAGAAATCCTGGTAGAGAGTCCAATGTGGTTTTTACTGTCCTTTTAATTATATCATCATTAACACTAATTACAATGTACTTCTCAATGTTCAGAGAGCATTCAGTTGATCTAACAATGGCAGGACATTTCTTTTTTATTTTATTATTTTTATTGTTTTTGACAAAGTGAAGAGAGAGATACAGAGACAGAGACAGAGAGAAGGGGGAGGGCCCAGAACAGTCTCCATAGCTGCACATCATCGGTTTTTCCACATAGTTTCATTCCACAGGTGAGAGCAGGGCTGCACAGGGCAGGAACTGGGCCGGGGTCTCACCCCAGTGAGAACCGAACTGTTCAGCATGTGGGTCCACACGGGCCGGGGCCGGGATTCGATCCTCGGTCCCCAGGGCTGCAAAGTGAGCGCTTAACCCACCGAGCCATCCCTGCTTCCCCCAAGACGTTTCTTTTAGAGAGAGTTATGCTGTGAGTCGTCCACACACTCATATGGCCTCCATGGTGACCATGGCTTATCCAAATCTGTCCTAGCCCTCCTGTGTGCTTTAATTAAATTATCGTGGCCACTCTACACAGGCCACCATAAGAAGATAGGGTATCAAAGGCAGTAAACAAAAAGGAAAATCTAGAAAGAGTATTGCTGTATTCCACTCTCAGTACCAGGGAAGAATATTTTTCCAAAATGCTATTCCTTGCTAAGGATAAAAAAAGGCATGTGGACAGATAATCTTTGACAAAGAAGCAAAAAATATACAAGGGAGAAAAGAAAGCCTCTTCAGGAAATGGTGCTGGGAAAATTGGAAACCCACATGCAAAAGGATGAATCTGGACTGTGAACTGTCAGCATATACCAATATTAACTCAAAGTGGGT
Organism: Craseonycteris thonglongyai; assembly: GCA_004027555.1. Taxonomy (NCBI): domain Eukaryota; kingdom Metazoa; phylum Chordata; class Mammalia; order Chiroptera; family Craseonycteridae; genus Craseonycteris; species Craseonycteris thonglongyai. Next base: position 12,032 of record PVKE010007236.1, on the reverse strand, counting down.
TAAAGACCTCCACATAAGACCCAAAACAATAAAGTGCATAGAAGAAAGCATCAGTACTAAACTTATAGACCTTGGACTCAGAGAGCACTTTATAAACTTGACCCCAACAGCAAGGGAAGTAAAAGCAAAAATAAATGAATGGGACTATATAAAACTAAAAAGCTTCTACACAGGAAAGGACACCGTCAACAAAGTAAAAAGGAAGCCAACCGAATGGGAGAAAATATTCACAAGCAATGCCTCTGATAAGGGGCTAATAACTAAAATATATTAAAAACTCATTCAACTCAACAACAAAACAAAGAATCCAATTAAAAAATGGGCAGAAGACCTAAACAGACACTTCTCCCATGAAGACATACAAACAGCCAACAGATATGTGAAAAAATGCTCCACATCACTAGCAATTAGAGAAATGCAAATTAAAACCACAATGAGATACCATCTCACACCTGTTAGAATGGCTATAATCAACAAGACAAGGAATAACAAGTGCTGGAGAGGCTGTGGACAAAAAGGAACCCTCATACACTGCTGGTGGGAATATAAACTGGTATAACCACTATGGAAGACAGTATGAAGATTTCCCAAAAAACTAGGAATGGAATTACCATATGACCCAGCAACCCCTCTACTGGGTATCTACCCAAAAAACCTGAAAACCTTAATCGGCAAAGATATTTGTACCCCAATGTTCATCGCAGCACCATTCACAGTGGCCAGAACATGGAAACAACAAGTGTCCTCTGATAGATGACTGGATAAAGAAGTTGTGGTACATTTACACAATGGAACACTACTTGGAAATAAGAAAAGATAAAATACAGCAATTTGTGACAACATGGATGGACCTTGAAAACATCTTATTAAGTGGAATAAGTCAGACTAAAAGAATCAAAAAACACATGACCTCACTTATAGGTGGAATATAAAACTGAAAGGAACAAAGAAGCAAAAACTCATGGACAAAGTCAATAGTTTAGTGGTTACCTGAAGGTAAGGGGAGAGGTGGGTGGGAGAGATGGGGGGAGTGGGAGTAGGGAGGGGGCATCAAATAGAAGGTGATGGAAAGAGAGCTGATTCTGGGTGGTGAGCACATAGTGCAATGCATAGACGATGTGATGTAGAACTGTACACCTGGAAACAATGTAATTGTTATAAATCAATGTCACCCTAATAAATTAAAAAAAAAAAAAAAGGCATGGAAATGTTAATGACATCTCTCGAATTATGGCTTGGCTAATTGACAGGTTTCTATTTTTCTCTCTTCCTTTGTTTGTTTGTTTCTTTCTTTCCTTTTTCCATTTCTTCTTTTTCTTTCTTTCTTCCTTCCTTCCTTCCTTCCTTCCTTCCTTCCTTCCTTCCTTCCTTCCTTTCTTTCTTTCTTTTTTTTTTTTTTGCTTGCCTTCTCTTTAAGGAAGAAGTTATAAATAGCCGGTTGGGTCTTACGCAGTCAGCCAGCCAAACAAAATGTACCATACATAAAAGCATTTGCCCTCACTAGGGTCCACACTTTCCAGGGTGCGCCCTGCCCCCCTCTGCATCTCACCCCGTCAGCAAGGAGATGGTCCACCAATGGTGGGTCCCTCACTCTATGACCGTGATATCAGAACTGGGGCTGGCCTTTCATTGTCTGGTTTCTTCTTAAGATCCAGTACGAGGAATTGAGAACTAATTGTTACTGGCAGTACCAACTTCTTACACCGAGGTCCCTGTACCTTCAGGAAGAAGCAACGTATAACCAAATAAAAATAACAATTGATAAAAATAAATCATTCCAAAGGCAATAATTCATTAAGAGGAAGAGAAAAGGTACATTTCTTTTTCTCCTTTTTTTTTTTAAGATTATTTTATTGTTTTGACAGAGAGAGAAACAAAGAGACAGAGAGAAAGGGGAGGGCCCCGAGCAGTCTCCATAGTTGACAGCATTAGTTTTCGACATAGTTTCATTCCACAGGTGGGTGCTGGGCTGCACAGGGCAGGAACTGGGCCGGGGCCTCCCACATAGGAAGCATGCCCCTGGCAGGAACTCACCCTGGCGAGAACCAAATTAGGGGCCTCCCACATAGGAGGCCCACCCCAGTTCAGTATATGGATCCTCATGGGCCAGGGCCAGGGCTCAATCCTCAGACCCCAAGGTTTCAAGGTGAGCGCTCAACCCACTGAGCCATCTCGGCTTCCCCAAGAAGAGGTACATTTCAAATAGAAGTCATCATAAGTAATAAGCTCTGGATTGTTAGATTATCTAATTAATGAGAAGTGAGATAGAAATGCATTGAGAAAATATTTAAATTTCTTGCTGATTTGACACAAAATACTGGCATGGATGAAGATAACATAAAATTCATAATATAACAGGAAAATGAAAACAGGTATGTCATCAATTCGAAGAACATTCATGATAGAAACTCACAAGAAAAATTTAAGTGCCCTGAAATCTCACAGGTCTTAAATGAAGAAAATGTGATGAGGGTTTTCCCAAATTTGACTATTCTAAACATTTTCTTGGGTTTGCCAATCTCAAATTGTAAAGCTAGAAGAAATTTTTCTAAGCTATCAGTAGCAAAAATAAATAATTTTTTCATCAACTATGCTAGATGAAAGACTGAATAAACTTTCTATTCTCTTTATAGAAAAGATCACAAAATTGCTGTCATATAAAAACAGAGTATATGAGTAGAGCTAAAATAACTTTAAAAATAGTATTATCAAGGTGTGTCAAGTAGTTAGTTAATAAAAATATTGTGATGACTTCTGTTTTCATTCTAAATAAATATTTACTTTTTGTACCTAATTTTGCATTGTTTTATCTAGCCAAATATTGTCTAAGTTTCAGTCTTACAGAGCCTGGGTCCATCCTCCCAATGGGATCTTGGGTTTATCCCTCTCTCTCTTCTCACTCGAATTCGGGGCTGACTCTCTTCCAGACAGACAAAGAGTGGCCAGGACAAAACCAGATGAAATGAATGGAAATTCTACCCACTGTAGAAGTCATTCTCGGATGCATTTACTGACAGGTATAAAGCCCCATGAAAATGCAGAGCACTCAGAGATCCCAGGAACTGTTGTTTTCACCAAATCACCTATGAACGCCACACAGATATACAGGCAGGTAGAACATATTCAACTTCTTTTCTATTGTTATTATTTAGTTTTTTTGTAAAGTAAATATGCTGCTTGCAGAAGTTAACAGAGTAAACACCGGGTTTTCCTTCTCTGCCTGATGAAAACGCAGGTGACTGAATGAATTTAAATGCTTGAGGAAAGTCTGGCAATCTTTTCATTCTAATTTAGAGGATGTTATTTATTGGACTGTGGTCTCCTTTCTAAGAAAAAGCTCTTTGTGTCTTAAATAAGCACCTGCTGGTCCATTAAATTAAACTAAAACTGTTTCACTATAATAAAAGTTATCTATTTCATCATTGCCTTGATTCTTATTTGCTCATGATTACGCCTCGGGAATTGTCTATTTTATTAATTTAAAATGCAAAGTTTTACCCCCCAAATGTAACTCTATCGTTATTTCATCGATGTGTTTTTCCCTTCCATTCCATTTGGCAAACATTGGCCAGGAGCCTTCCAGTGGGGAAGGCAGTGTGCTTTGCAATAGGAAACAGATGAAGAGTCAGGATGTTTTCCGCTAAGGTGTTAAGGTGATAGATAAGTGCTGCTCTGGAGATAAGAATAAAAAATTGACAGAACACAGAGGGAGGAGCAGAGTTAATCCTGCCTGGGCCCACAGGGACAAGAAAAGTGGATTCCAAGTGTGGTTTGTGGCTCCCAAGGGCTCCAGGGACAAGTCTCAAGGTGTCTGCTGGGACAGTGGGGAGCTGAGAGCAATGGCTAAGTTATCATCACCCAAAGTCTATCTCCTTCCATCTCTTTTATTGGTTGGAAGCCCGCATTATTCTTCTTTGACAAAAAGCTTCTCCTTTTGAAAAATATTTTTTTAACGGCTAAACAAGATACCCTTTGATCTGAACATTGAAGGTTATAAAATTATCCAAGTGGAGATTAATCCAGTGGTTTCAGCTCCCTTTCGATGTTAAAATTCCCCAACCTGTGTGTCTAACCCTAACCTTCTCAGAGCTCTGGTATCCCCCTTCTTCAAGCTTTCTCTTTTCTCCATCCCGCATTTTAGAAACCTTGATGGTTCCCTGTTGCCCACGAGATAAAGTCCAATCTTCCTGGCATGGCCTTCAGAAGCCTCTAATCAGGCTCCAAATGCCTTTCACATTTCATTTTCCTCCACTTACCTAAAGATATTATTGGGGAAAATTCTCCATGGGGTCCTTGCATCCCTGCAGTTCTAATACACAGAAGCACTGACAAATTTTGTTCCAGAGCCTATTTTTCAAGAATGTTTGTGTAGTGACCAACTTTAGAAAATAAAGAGAGTGACCCCCTCTAGAGTGGAGGGAAAGTGTGTTTGATTTCCAATATAATAAAGATAATATTTCCTTCCACAAAAAAGGTAGAAAAGGTTGGCTTACAGTCCATTATAAAAATGGAAGTTTTCAAAGCCTGGGATTCCGCAGCTGTGAAACAAACCCACTGGGACAGTATCCACCTAAGCCACTCTGCCTCACCACAGTGTGACTTGGCATGGGAAGCGGAGTGGGGAGAAGCCAGGCAACAATGAAGCTCATGATTCTTGCTATGCTAGGAGAATAAATTCTTTGATCTCTGCCTCAGGACTCTCATGTCTCCTGCCAGCATCCATGTAACTCCATCAAGTTAGCTGTTAGCCTGCATGTGATACAAAATCTCAGACCCTTCACTGTTCTTGTCAAAATAAATTCAGGTGTGCGGCAGTGGCAGGTGACCCCAGTGGCTTGCAACAAAGGTCTGTTTCTTGCTCATCTTCATGTCCTTTCATCATCATTCTAAGGCAAAGAAAAAGAGAATATGGCAAGGAAGTCACCCGCTTTACCTGGAAATAAGAGACACCCTCCCTGCTTACTTTCACTGGCCACATCGAAACTCAAACCTGGTAGAAAGCTCAAAGTGACTACATGTCCAGAAGGAAAGAGAATGGGGATGTTGCTAAATATGCCTAATGACAACCAGAGCACTCTGGTCTCCAGCCACACCAGATAACTGGTTTTTATGCAAAACTGCGGTGCTCTGTCAAGCCCGTGTATTTGGATATGCAATTCCTTCTTCCCAAAATCTGTGCCTTCTCCCTGCTTCTTCACCCCTTCCAATACCTCTTCTTACCAGGAAAATGCCTATTGTTTTTAAACACAAAGCTCAAATATTACCTCTTTTTTGAAGCATTCTCTGGCTATTTTTCACCCAGAAAATCATCCTGCTTTCTTATATTCCCATAGTACTTGGCATTTAGTTCTATCCAGGTCATGAACCCACTGCTTCATACTGGTTCACGAATTTGAATCCTTCCATAAACCAAGATTTCTCAACAATAGAGGACAAGCCTATAATTTTTCATTTACCTTTATGCAAACTTAATGCTATTTTTAGTAAAATATTTCAGAGAATTTCCACTCCTTAAGATTAGAAAGAAATCCTTAACATACTGCAAAGCCCACACAACCCAGCCACCTCCAGCCTTAGCTCAGGCCAGGCCCCCTTTTACCCTCTGCCTTCAAGCCCTATGTCTTAGCCTCGGCCTGAAAATCCCTCATTCCTCCACCTCCCTGCCTCACCTAATGAGCCCCTCCTCATCCCTCAGATCTGAGCAGAACCACCACTTTCTCAGGAAAGACTTCCTGCCAAGCACCCCAGCCTCAGTCAAAATTCCCCATTGAATGTTCTCAGCACCTACCCTTCATAGCACTCAGCGCAACTAGCTTTCTACAGTTATCTGTGTGACTAGTTTACTGTGCCTTTCCCCACACTCAACCTTAAGATATAATTACATTCCCAAGGACATTAATCCTGTCTCTTTTCGCCCACCTTTGGAGCTCTAGTACTTGTTATATTGTCTGTCATATAGTAGGACTCAATAAATATGGGTGAGTGAATAAATGAATGAATGGATATAATGAGATACTCAATGTCTGTGCATTGGATTGGAAATATAATGAGATACTCAATATATGGGTTGTGTTGGAATGAAGAATTCCAAGTAGAGGGGACAAAAAAGAAGCACAAAAAATGTACAGGATCTCAAGAACAAAATTTTTTATGAATGACAAGAGCATGAGTGGCAAACCAAATTTTACAGAAAATGTCCAGTGTTTCATCTCAGTTTAGAATCTGAATTATAAAAGATCAGTTCAATAGACGCTGGATTTCCTGAAGAGTTTAAAGATATAATCTCATCATTTTTCAATGTTTGTCTCTAGGTATAATTTACACCTAATTCTGTAAACAAGCAGAGTCCTTCCAAGCCTATTATTATTATCATCTAACACATATTTGGTGATTTACTATTTACAAAGCATTTTCCCTTTACTGTCATATTCAACATTAAACAACTTTAATAATCGAGATTTAAGTCATAGAGTCTGACTTTGACATCTTTGCAGAAGAACTTGGTATATTTGTGGAAAAACAAAATGGCAGGTAAGGCAGCAAAAAAGCCCTCCTAAAGGCAAGAAATGTGGATGGCAGAGGCACAGGGAGGGAGATAAGGAGACAAAGGATCAAAAGGAGTGGTAACAGGAGGAAGGCTAGAGCCTACCAGTAATGAGGGATGGCCCCATGCAGTGAACTGGGAGTTTTTATCCCTTCAAAATTCTTATTGAAATCCTATTGGGAGGTGATTAGGTCATGAGGGTGGGGCCCTCATGAATGGGATCAGTGCCCTTATACACGGGACCCCAGGAAGCTCTCTTGCCCCTTTTCACATGTGAGGACACAGCAAGAAGTCAGTAGTCTGTGACTTGGAAAAGGGTCCCCCCCCCAGAACCTGCTTCATGCTGGCACCCTGATTTTGGACTTCCAGCCTGCAGAACTATGAGGAATACATGTCATTGCTTAAGCCACCCATTGTATGATAATTTGTTAGAGCAGCCCAAACTGACAAAGATAGCCCACAAAGCAGGGAAGACAGGACAGTGACCTTTGAAGTTGCCATCAACAGGTTGTAGGGAATGGAGACACCTAACTGTGTAGGATAAGAAATAAGTGAGAGTCTTTAGAGTGGGCAAGTGTCTGGGGCAGGAAAGACAAGAGTCCATAGCGAGCTTATAGAGACCTGAACTTGTCAACAGGAACATCAAGGACATTTTAGGTGTCTGTGTCATTAAAAGATTTCTTATATGGGTAGATGGGGGTTGAACAGTTTTACTAATACAAGTAAAATGGAGCTTAGGTCACAGAAAATGAAAATTAGTTATTATTGCTTGTCGTTGAGATTCCATTAGTATCTGAGGTTGGTCTAATGGGGGAAATGAGCATCTTGCATGTGTGTGGGAGGGGAGGGGGAGAGGGGAAGGAGATACACAAGAACCTGAATAGGTTAGCAACCTGCAAAGAATGCAATACAGGCCCTAATCATTTCACTGAGATATGCACCCTCCCCTGATGCTCCAGGAGCTCACGGATAGAGGGAGACTAGCGTGGGCCCCAGCAGAGGCTCACCCAGTCCTGCCTCACTTCTAGCACTCTGCGTGAGCAGCCAGTAGACAATCCTACTCACTGTATACAGAGCCTTCTGCATGGCCGGCCCAGGGAACAGCACCACCAGCCACCTTGCAGCCATCACAAAAACTTGAAAGTCATCCATGACTTTTCTCTCACTTTATTCCCCACATTGAATTGATTCTACATTCTAGTATCTCCCTCTCAAATCCACGGACCTCTTGCTATCCCCATAACCACTAACATAGTTCAAGAAACCATCACCCAAGCATATTCTAACTTCCTCCCTACCTCTGTCTGGCTTCCTTCCTATCTGGTTCTTGTACTGCAAAACCAATCACAGTCCCTCCTCTAATTATAACTCTTCGTTAACTCCCAGTCACTCTCAGGACAAAGTGTAAAGTTCTTAATATTGCCTTCAATGCCCTTTGTGAGCTGGCTCTTGATCACATGTCCAGTTTTATCATTGGGCTTCCCACCCAGATTTTTCCAGCCATACTCCTGACTCAAAAAATGTTTCTGGTTTCCCCTAGAAATCCTCTTAACTTCACCTCCACTCACTCCCAGCCCCCTCCCTCCTGACTCTCCTGTTTGATTCCTGCTCTTGAAATCTCAGCTGTGATGTTTCCGACATCACAAAATCTCCCCAACTCTTTCCAGGCTGGGTAGGTGGCCCTAACAGTATGCTCCCACAGCAACATGTATTTGCCAAAATCAGAGCATAGAATAATCCGTGTTGTAGTCTTGGTGTGTGTTTCGTTTTAATTTAAGCTCTTCATGTGGGTCTGGACATGAGTGTTTTGTAAATTCCCCAAATAATTCTAGTGGGTGGCCAGAAATGGGCATCACTGTGTAGACTGCCATTCTTTGAGCTCAGAGAACATGCAGATTGATCTTTGCTCCCCAGGGCCTCTCTTGGCATCACAGGAAACAGTGCTCAGTATTTGTCACCAGGAGGAAGCTCTGATGACCCCTCTTTGGTCTGCAGGGGAAAGCCCTGCACAGAGGTCCAGAGAAGGGGAGACGGGCCTTGGAGAAGAGCCTTGCCCTGGGGAAACCCATGTCTTACCCCCGAGTGAACACGGGTGGAAAACAGTCTCTTCAGCTCATTCTGGCACAAAAGCACAGAGCTGAACTTGTGGGCATGGCCGTGGGGTGGGGGTAACACCCATATACAACTCTGTCCCGTTTGGAAGGCTTTGGTGTCAAATAGCAAATAATTTCCCTGCACGGAGGGGAGTGTAAGTTAGAACAAATGCCCTCTTCAGAGCAAGTAGCCAGATGGGTAGACCCGGGCAAGAGGCTCAGTGGCGCTCACTACAATCCTCTCTAGAACAATGCGGAGCAGAAGTCACTGGGTGACTTGCCAAGAGCAGTCAGCTTCATAGTGGGTGACATCGCCCCACTGGACCCTCACTGTCCTGCCTCCCAGAGCAGGACTGGCCTACTCTACTACTCCTGCCTCCTAGTGTTGCTGGAGAGGCATTGGCAGGGTGGGGAATTGATGCAGGAAGTTTACCAAGAGCCGAAGGAGGAGGACAATTTGGCACCTGAGTGACTCTTTTCAAAGAAATGGGACCACCTTAGTTTCTACTGAAATAAGGGAAGGGCCTACAGAAGTTTACCACAGAATCCAGGGCCCTCGTTAATATGGAAAGGCAGATGTCTTTGTCAACAAAGCATTGACTGATCTTGCCCACTTACTCCACCAGGGTGCCTGCAGGGAGGGTCCCTTGACAGAGGCTGGGCAAGGAAGTGGGGCCAAAGGCTGTACTTACTATGAGATGTCTGGAGTGGAGAGTGGCTTTGGCAACAGACAGACCTGGGTTCAAATCCTGGCTGGTTATAGACTTGACCAGCTTTGTACCTTGAGCCTTCATAAAGATCGTGAAACTAGATGACTTACCTCTCAACTATGTTAGAGCCTATTATTGCTGTTGCCACTGCTATTGTTCTTATGCGGGATCCAATTCACAGTTGCACTGAGAACCTGTCACCCCAAAAGGGCAACAAGAAATGATGATGAATCCAGTGATCAAGGGAAACTGCAAGTGAAACCATATGTCCTTTCTCTCACTGTGGTTGGTGGGAGTGAGCACTCTTGCTTTTCTGATTGTCTCTGAGGGGGTTAGTGGCCGTCTGAGGAAAGTCATCCACTTAGGACAGGGACTCTGTTCAACATCTCACCCCAAATAAGTGGCCCTCAATCAGCCACCTGGAACTGATGCTGTGGTTCCAAGTGCCTGGGATCATGGGCCTCCACACTCACTTCCGGCCTGTCTGTCCCCACACGAAATGGATGCTGAGCAGGGGCAGCCAGTGCTGTCCAGAGTCCTTTCAACAGTTGACAACATTTAGATTTCCATTGTGAGCAGCAAGGCCTGGAATGTTCCCCTGCCATTCCTTCTTCATTGTTGTCAGCGAAGTGAGCCCCCAACACCTGAAGCAGAAATCCGAAAAAGAGATGGTGTGCCTTTAAGACGAAGGTGGTGGGCAGCCATCCATCTTCCCTAAACACAGACTTGCCTTGTTCCTCCATTTCTGGCTGAGTGATAAAAACGTTAAATGTCATTTCCTGTATCAGTGGTTAACCACTAGATGCTGGATCAGAGATTTACCAGAAGTGCTGAAGTTAAGGAAAAAAAACAAAAAAACCTGCTGTTTTCAATAACCCTTTCTAGCACCCTGTGGGAACTCTTTAACCTTTTGGGGGGCTAGAGGGAAGGGCATGAGGGGGTTGCTGGATTTGGCTTCAACAATACATTTAAAATTAGATTTGCCAAAGATTTCCTTATGCTTCATATGGGAAGTGAAGGGAGGCATGATTCACCCCTCCCACATCCCTCCCTCCCTGAGAGTGAGCACTTGTGCGGGGAACAGGGAAGGCAGAAGTAAACACCTTGCTCACGCCTCCTTTGCACACCGCCCTCTCAGGATGTGCACGGTCGTTTGGTTTTATTGACCCAACATTTTCTCAGATCACTGTGGCTCCGGAGATTTTGTTTGCCCGGCTTCCTGTAGCAGTTAAGTGTCCTCCAGCGACAGGGCACATACTGGGGAAAAGCAGTTCTGGAACCTTCTGCACAGTAGCAGCTGTGCTCTGAGGGATCCCAAGCCCAGCCTAATTCTTCATTGTGTCTTCTTGAATTTCTCCAGATTCAACTAATTAAGTGCTCAGGGAAGTACATTCGGGAGGCCTGGCTCAGCCCCATGGAAAGATGACTGCTCAGACTGCAGCCCACCCACAGCTTTAGCTCAAAGCCCCTCTACTCTGCCATGCACTCTCTGCCCTGGGGTGACCCCCATGGGGACAACAACACCCAAAGCCATCCTGGTTCCTCCCTGCAGCCACCCAGGCCACATGCACTGCTCAGTCTGGGAAGACAAGACTTCAGAGCCATGCTGGGTGCCAGCAATTGCATTTGTGACCCAGTGCTGCCTGAGATGCTCTGTGCGCACACCAGGCCCTTCTCCCGCCTCAGGAACACCCAGAGTGACCAGCAGACTCAGGTGCTTGGGACTAGAGGGATTCATAGGAGCCGGGACTTCCATTATTAAAACTGGAAAAGTCCCGGGCTAACTGGAATGAGTTGGTTACCCTAACAGACAAGGGTGTGAAGCCAAAGACATGTTCTACATCGAAACTGAGGCTACACATTTAAGAAGAGGGCACGTGGTGGTGGTGTAAGTGTGTGTTCCTTGGGGAGAAGGGAAACCATCACTGCTCCTAGCACACACCCAGGAATCTTCCTCTCCTAATTCAGCAGTTACCTGTGGAAATCGGAAATCAAAGTCAGCATTGAAAAGGAAAACACTGTGGGAAAATATATGTAGTAACTAAGGTGATCAGACGTCCCGCTTTTGGCGGGACAGTCCCGATTTTTAACAATTTGTCCCGCGTCCTGCGGCGTTTTTAAAAAGTCCCAATGTTTGGAAAGAATACACGACAAGCTAGGGAACGGCGGGAGATAGACCAAATTTTTAATCAAGAACCCCCCCACCCCACCCCGGTCAATGGTGTCCCGCTTTACCAATGTTAAAATCTGGTCACCTTAGAGTAGACTCCCCGTTCACCCGAACTCAAGCAACCAGCACTCTCAAGAAAATGGTACACACACAAAAAAATCAAAGAACTAACACATTTATCCGTCATGGGTGTCGGTTAACTGAGAGTCTACTTACATTTATCCAGCATCTACCAATTGCCAATGCACTCCTGTTAACTGAGAGTCTACTGTATATATATTCCACCAAATTTCTTGTAGGTCTATGAAGCAAACCTATTTTCCTCCTCTCTGTCTTGGGTAATAGCACCATCAGCCCCCTCCCCCTAGCCCTATCACTATTTCAAGCATTAAACCTAACCCAGCCTTACCCATAACCCTAACCCAGCTCTACACCTAACCCTAAACCTAACAGTAACCCCAGCCCTAATTCTAATCCTAACACTCACCATAATTTTAGCTCCGAGCACTAATTCT
>PVKE010007235.1:0-51400 GCA_004027555.1 Craseonycteris thonglongyai | reverse complement strand
ATTTGAAACAGGACAGGACTGTTGTCTTCTGCCCCATTTAAAGCAGTACAGCTGGCCAACCTCGCCTTGGGCCCACCTCCCAGCTCTGCTCAGCTGGGAGGCTTGGCTCTAAGCAAGCCCAGACAAAAAGGCCAGGGAGCTCACCCTGACCTTGGAGCTCCCACTACAAGCACAAACAGGCCTTTAAGAAGCTTTGTAGCTTCCTGGGGTAGGGGGGCAATTAGGGCAAGTGACTGTTGATTGCTGTGTCATTTTCTGGTGCAGCTCCAGGTGGCTGGGTGCCATCACTTCTCCATCCAGATGCGGAGGCCAAGGGGCTTCAAGGGAGATAGTGTTTTGAAGCTTCCGGCCTTGAACCCCTGTGCCCTCTCTCGGTGTCAGGAAGCATTACAGCTGCTCGGGCCGCACAACCTTCTTGGGCCCACTTGGGGCTTTTTGGATCAAGGTGTTGGTGAAGCAGAGCTTTGGCAAGAGTCTTGGCCGCTGCTGCCAGGAGGAGGCTGAAGGGAGATAATTAGACCTGGTAATTGGTTTGCTTCTCACTTTTTTATTTTTTTCAGACAACAATGACTATGGTTTAGAGAAGACATGGAAGAGAGTTGTCCTCCAGGACCAAGGCTACGCTGTTCTAGTTCTAGGAGAAAATGCTGGTCCCCAGCTAATCTAGTACTTCCTATCATGCCTTCCTGTCACGCTATCTGACTGTGAAGTGATGTTCTCATGCTGCCTCCAACACAGCAAGGAAGGTTCACTGCACTCAGGTCTCACCCAGGTCCCTGCTCACCCAGGTCCCTGCTCACCCAGGTCCGTGCTCACCCAGGTCCTGTTCACCCAGGTCCATGATCACCCAGGTCTGTGCTCACCCAGGTCCGTGCTCACCCAGGTCCATGCTCACCCAGGTCCCTGTTCACCCAGGTCCATGCTCACCCAGGTCCACACTAAGCCTGGGGCCAGGCATCTAGAACTTTGGATTCAAGGGTGCTCTTTAGATGAAGTTGCCCGACACCGGCTCCTCCAAGAAGAGGCCCATGCGGCCCACTGCAACCGACTTAAAGGCTCTTTTTCTGGGCAGAGCTGACTCATCAGTTTCCCCAAAGAAGTTCGCTTCCTGGGCGATTTCCAGGCTCTCATCCCTGCAGTTGGCCATGTCTCCAGACCAGATGGCTCATATTAGATCTCAATTTGCAATGTGCCATGTTCTGGATTTGTCCCAACCTGAGCAGCTGATTCACTTGGCCGTTCTGGGAAGTCCTCACCGTGTGATTCACCTCCATCCATCCGCATTGAAGCTGCGAACAGGTTTCCAATTTTTTGTGGGGAGCCTATTGCTTCTCAGCACAGACACAGAAGTGTGGTCCTGGGAGATGGAAGTTGGACCTCAGGCTGTGTCCCCAAGAGCTCAGCATCGTGTCCCCAGAAGCTAGTACTGCCTTGGGAAGGACTGGTTACTCCAAGCCCATCTAAGGACGAACTAGGTTGCAACCAGTGCTCTGTTTTTGTGGCTGTTGACCCTCTTGGGTCACAGCAGAAGAAAGAGTTCATGACCAGTTTGAGCTCCGAGAGTTTAGGTTTAAAGGGGGTGGGCTTCCTCTGGCTCCTCCTTTGCTGAGTATTTTTTCACTAGATAGTTATTGAGCATATGCAGAGTGCCCGGCATTGTGCTTAGGGCTTGGGCATGAGGATAAAGAAGATAGTTCTTGCCTTCAAGGACTTATTGACTAATGTCTGAGCAAGGCAGCCACTTACAACAAAGTAGGTGCGAGTTGATGTAACCCAGTGATCAAGAGCCAGGCTCAGGGGCCAGACTTTGTGGGCTGCTTCGTATCCTGGCTTTGCCACCTACAAGTAGTGTGACTTTGGGCAACTCTCTTACCATTATGTGCATCTGTTTCCTTATTTGTAGAATGAGAATAATGGTGATAACTACCTTAGTGTCTTTATGAGAATTAAATTAGTGAATAGATTTCAAGTGCTTAGAACTGTGCCAGGAAGAGTGAGGAGGATGCACATCAGAGATGTCGCATCCACAGGACTAGTTGGTTGGGGAGTTAAGAGGAAGTATGGGGTCACCTATAAACCCCAGGCTTCTGGGAGCAGGACACATGCAGTCCGGAAAGCTGTATTTGAGTCTAGGCTCCACTACAATACACGTAGATGTTTAATCTTGAATAAGTGTGGCCTCAGTCTGTTCCTGTGTAGAGTGAGGATAATAGCATCTTCCCTTCTGACCTCATTGGGAGAAAGGAAGAGAAACCAACATTTGAATCAACTGTGTGTCAGGTGCAGTTTTATTCTGCGGATTGAGAGAAATAACATTTACCAGTTGTTTATATTTTAAAAATACGTGGCAAACTATGAAGAGCAACACAGGGTAGTTGCGACCCTTCATCCCATCCCCAGCCCCGCCAGCCAATAGCATGGAGAACTGAGAGGTGATGGCAGAGGCGGACGCTTTGGTCTGACTTGAATAGGAGCAGGTGCTGCTGGGAGACTATTTTGCTTCTCTGTGATTCTGCACATTTGCATGCTATCTCGTTCCTGATTACGAAAGCCTCGTGACCCACAGGAGGTGGTGATCTCCTCCAGAGGAGGAGCTGGGAGCATCGCGGAGCATGGTGAGACCTGCTGAGCTGCTTAGAGGAAAAGTTTCCTGGCTGATGGCATGGGACGCAAGGTGGGGTGCAAGCTTCCCCCAGGGTTCCTCCAGGTCCCGGAGAGGCTGATCTTCCAGCACCTACCACCTCGTCTGTTCTGTGTCGCAGAGCTTCTGCTAGGCATGAACTTTTCCATGGATGTGGGGGACGAGGCTCACTTCCTATGACTGAGAGGAGAGGGGTAGGCATGGGGATGGGGTGGAGGCGTCAGCCTCACGATGGGCTCATGATCACGTGCTGCCTTTGCATGTCCTGGAGAGACTTCTCGGTGAGGTTTCAGGGCTCGCCACCAAGATTACAGGCCGTGGGCCTGGTCACAGTGTGGTGTTTGGGGGATGGGCCTACGCTAACGAGAGCTGCCAGGAAGTTGTGAAATGAAATTTCAAGGACCCTACCCTGGCGAGTCACAGAGTGTGGGCGATGACTTGGCCAGAAGCAAGAATCTTTGAGGAAACCAGTCCACTTCCCTGGCACTCCACGAGTCTCTTGGAAGAACGGAAGCTCAGCGACAGAGACCAGCCCTGGGCAGCTGTGGGTTCCACCAGCTGGTCTATTCTGTGCTCTGCAGCCTTGGGTGGGGACAAGAGATGGTCCTTTGGCAGGGTGGAGGGGGACAGTGTAGTGGCATGAAGGAATGACCAGAAAGTGATTCCTGGTCCTCTTCTCAGCTGCTCTCAGGCCTCTGACAACCCTGGTCTATAAGATCGAGAAGGGTTCACCTAGGAATCTTCATTCAACCCTCGCAATGGTGGAAGGAAAACAGCCATGAACTTGGGGGTCTGTGTTCCTGGTCAGAGACTCCTTCTCTGCCTGCTCACTTAAGCAATCCGAGCTGCACTTTGATCTCCTTATCTTGCAAGGGTCTTATGAAGATGAATTGAAACGATGCCTGTGGAAATTCCTTGTAAAATGTCAAAAGCTTTAAATGCAAGGAATTGCTCCAGGCACTGAATGAAGGCCCAGAGGTTACAAAGAGCTGGACAGAGAGACCTTTCCCATGGCCCTTCTCTCTGCTTCCTCTGATGTGAGCATCCGGCTCCATTGGTGGTCTGGGGTCCTAGCGAAAAGGAGTTTGCAAAGGTCATAAAACTGAGTGGTTTTCTCGTCAGGATGGCTTTACCTGTGACTCCACAGCCACTGGTCTTCAGAACAGCGTGGAAGCTCCCCAGTCTAGGGGCCTATGGGGAGAGGGGCTGTTTTCAGCAGGATTTGTGTTTATCGCATGGCAGTGGCTTTACCTTTTATCTAGAGAGGGTGAGTAATCTATTTAGGATATTTAACCAAAACCAGACATTACCTCACTGGTGTCTTATCCAAAGCTGCTCCAGTCTTCCCATTAATTCCAGTGATCTGGGGTCTCTCACCACGCTCAGCAGTGCAGGGAGAAGTCCACAGACGCTTTTTCTTTGAATAGAGAAGTCACAGCACAGTTGAGAAGCCCCAGACTAGTATCGTATTTAAGCCCTTTCTTTTCCTTAAGAAATGTCTGTTTTCTTCACACTGAGGACATAGCAGAGGAATTAACCCCAGACCATCCCCCAAACCATTCTGACTTTAATTGGGCTTAGACCAGGGGTGTCCAACCCTTTGGTTTCCCTGGGCCACAATGGATGAAGAAGAATTGTCTTGGGCCACACATAAGATACACTCACACTGATGATAACTGACGAGCTAAAAACAAACAAACAAACAAAAATAGCAAGAACATCTCACAATGTTTTAAGAAAGTTTACAAATTAGTGTTGGGTCACATTCAAGCTCATCCTGGGCTGCATGTGGCCCACGGGCCGCGGGTTGGACAAGCCTGGTTTAGACTCATATCTAAAGGAATGAAGTTTTATAGGTGAGCTCACAGGGACACACTGGGGAATAGCAGCAGCAGTCAAAACACCCTCGCTGAGGCTGATAGCTCTTTTCTAACAGAAGAGAGTGACCCAAGAGGCCATAGGCTTTGGAAGCAGCTGCCAGAGGTACAGACTACAGCAGGAGACTCACATCTTTCCCCAGGTATAGAAAACCCTGCCTACTTTCTGGAAAAGGACCTGCTGATCAGGCAAAAATGGAATCGCCCATGGGTCATCCTCACATAGAAGCCAGCTGTCCTAATCCCATACACTTCTGTGCTTCGCAGTAGAAATATTGAGGCCCAATTAAACATGACTTTCTAGCCATAATCACAACATATTAGGTGATATAAAGGAATGATTGTTCATTTTCAGGAGTGTCATCATAGCCTGGTTGACTACATAAGAAACTATCTGTAGTCGTATGGATGTTTACTGAAGTATGTAGGAGTAAAATGACATACCTGCTGGGATTTGCTTTAAAATACATTAGCAGAAATATAAGAGAGAAAAAAGGGATAGATAAGGCAAGTGAGACAAAACCTTGTTAGTGGTCAAGTCTGGGTAATGAATAATGTGGTTTCATTATACTGCTCTTTCAACTTTTGTAGTTTATTGAACATTTTCATGATGAAGAAAATTAAAGATGCTATGAATAGTGTTGAAAGACCAGCCATAAACTGGAAGAAGATATTTAGAACACATGCAACTGATGAAGGATTCTTACCTAAAATATATAAGGAAACTCCTACAAGTCAGTTTAAAAAACAAAAACAAACAAAAAAAGAACTCAACACCTTAGGAAAAAAGGGCAGAGGTTAGAACAAGCAATTTCAACCCCAGAAGGAGAAACTTGAATGGCCAGTGTCCACACTCACCAGCAATCAAGAAAACGCAAATTAGAAAACAAGATGCCAATTTATGCCCATAAGATTAGCAAAAAATTGAAAGTCTGGCAATATCACATATTGGTGGAGATGTAGAATTTAAAACATGTACTTAGAAAGCAATTTGGCAACATCTGTTAGAAATGTGTATATCCTGCAATCCAGAATTCTACTTCTGAATATATACACCTCAGAAAGTCTTGGGAAAATGCAGAACATAAGTTTGGAACACATACTTGGATGTCCATTACTGCATTGTTTATAATAGCTGACACAGTTAAAAAATTGAGAAGTAATTCATGATGTATTCATATGCTATATAGAAGTTGAAATGAATGTATTTCATATATGTAATAATGGATGCATTTTTAAAACATAATATGAATATTGAGTGAAATAAAAGAAAATTGCAAAAGGATATGTATGGTGTTATACCATGCATATGAACAATTTAAGACACCTACCATAATATTTTTGGCTCTTTCTATATACAGGGTGGCCCCAAAGTAGGTATGCAGTATAGTTTATTTGCATTTTATTACATTGTTTATTACACTTACATTTGTTTACCCTTGTTTAATCTTGTAAGGGTTCAAACTGTTTTCCATTAATGCCGCAACATCCCACAAACCTGTCCCACAGGACAACAAAATTCCAGTCTATTGTGATGAATTGTGATGAATTTTGTTGATTCAACTGTATACCTACCTTTGGGTCACCCTCTGTGTCATAAGAGCACAAACATTATTAGAACTCACACGGAGCAATCAATAGGAGGTTAATACTTATCAGGGAAGGAAAGAAGGAATGGGGATGACCTCAGTTGTGTCTGTAATGTTATTTTTTTTTAATGAAAAAAAAATGTTAAAAAAGAGTCAGAAGTAAATATATCAAAAGGGTGATATCTGAATATTTAAATGGTAGGTACAAGGTTTTATTTTATTGTGCTTTGTGTTAAACTGCACATTTCAAATATTTTGTGATTTAAAAAAGTTTCTTTTTTTTTTTTTTTTTAATTCTTTTTCTTTATTGTTTTTGATGGAGAGAAAGAGAGAGAGAGATACAGAGACAGAGAGAGAACTAAACTGGGGGAGCTCCCAGTTCAGCACATGGTTCCACACGGGCCGGGGCTGGGATTCGATCCTCAGTCCCTGGGGCTGCAAAGTGAGCGCTTAACCCACTGAGCCATCCCGGCTTCCCCTAAAAAAGTTTCTTAATTGAGGTCCGCAAGCTCCTTCTTTCTAAATCACATCCTTCCCTATGACTTCAGAACCTCTTGATTCAACTTTCATCTCAAGGAAAATGATTCCCAAATCTGATTTGCCACCCTTTCTTTCTCCCCAGCATCATGCCCAGGTCTCCATCCACGTAATGGCTAATTCTTCTACTATCTCAAATTCATCATCCACGTCAATGATCTCAACTACTGCTATCTCAGAACAGCCTTCTTTTAATTTTCTGGTTCTGTTCATAGGAGGCCCAGTAAATGTTCGTTTTTCTTTTTATTGGTCCTCTCAACTTGGACTTCTTCCCATTAAGTTCGCCAGACACAGAACTGCCAGTTTGTCTTCTTGAAATTTTGTTGGGTATATATATATATATTTTTTCCTGAAATGCTGTTTCCCCCACTGAAATGTTGTTTTGAGTCAATTATCCCCACGCTCAAAAACCTTAGGGTGACCAGTTCCAACCTAAGAAGTTCCAAAATCCTTAGCCATTCGTGTGTGACCTGGAAGTCTGTCACCTACCTACCTTTGCTGCCCACCATCTGCTGTCACTAAGGAGGTGGCACCACCCCCCAGCCAGCCATGCTGCATATTTGCCAGTCTTCCTGCGTGTTCAGTCCTGCCATGCTTTGACCTTCAAGCTCGGATCAAATGCCTTCCCCACAAAGCCTTCCCCCAGCGCTCCTGCTGGAACCGTTCCTGTACCAGCCCACGTGCTGCCTCAGGTACAAGCAATGCTCTTTTTTTGGTATGAAACAAATCAGGAAGCCACCTCCCTTCCCGCCCTGGATCCCTTCCTGTTAGTACTGAGCTCAATTACTTGGCAGACCCAGGAAGCAGAGGTGGGATGCATAGGCACACTTATTCATATGGTATCTCATCCATATAAACCCCAAAGTTGTCTTTCCCCCTTCCTTTTCTTTCTTTCTTTCTGGTTTTTCTTCAGTGATAGCAACTCTAAAGCAAGCTGGCTTCATCCGACTTGCGAGAAGATAGGGAGCTGTTCTCTGACTTTTGGCAAGAACCGGATGAAAATGAGATTCCTTTAAGTGTAATATTGTATCAATTCTACGATGCGCATTTTTTTCACATTTGAATAGCTAAAATCGGGATGCATTTTACAGTCGATGGAAGTATTTTTCTTTCTTGGCGGTATACAAAAATGAAAGTGCATCTTATAGTGATGGTATCTATAATTGGATGAGGGAAGGTATTACGGGAAGGTATTTAAAGTGCATATAAAATGCAAGTAAACAACTTTTACGACTTGTTATGAATATTAACTATCAGTGTTCGAAACGAGATTTTGAAATGCTGTTTTCTAGGCGTGCATACTTTTGAGAAAATGGTTCCAGAACAAACTTCCAGAACATTCCTTTACAAAAGCAGCACTGCATACATGTTTTATCTTGTCT
Organism: Craseonycteris thonglongyai; assembly: GCA_004027555.1. Taxonomy (NCBI): domain Eukaryota; kingdom Metazoa; phylum Chordata; class Mammalia; order Chiroptera; family Craseonycteridae; genus Craseonycteris; species Craseonycteris thonglongyai. The sequence continues at coordinate 43,374 of PVKE010007235.1, read as the reverse complement.
GCCTAGCCTAAAACTTTGCAGACTATGAGAGAGCAGAGACCCAGAGGAAGATATATTTTGGAACTCTTTATGTAAAAAGCCACAAAGATCAGACAGAAAGCCCTACAAGCAGAAATTCTTTGTATGAAGGAAGCAACTGACTAAGGGTGCCCAAGATAATGTGCGGGTGACCAGTAATTGGACCCCCAGTGCTGGTGGCCTCAGGCCAGGCTGGATTCATGCTTCTCACCAGGAACATTTGGTGGTCAGGTAGTCATTCCAGGTATGTGTTGTGACAACAGAGGTGGCCTGACAGCTGGGCCAGGAATTCATTGTTACAACTTTTGTCCTTTTCTGATCCGCATCCCACCTGTTTCTGTATCACTAACACCAAGTTGGGAGGCAGACCAGACTCTGCCATTGTCCTCTGTCACCTCCTCATGCCACTTCTCCTACCCGTTGGTGAGGTCAGGAGCCCTAACTTAGGTCACTGTCCCTTACTGGTCACCTTCTGCCTCACTTGCCCATTCTATCCGGATGACTTAGGCAGTCAGCTTCCCCCGGGGTGGTCAGGGGAGATGCCGAATGTAGCAATGCACTCCCTAAATTATTCATTGTTATCCTTGTAAAAAGCAGGGAGCTCTGAGAAACTGGAGAGAGGGGCAGAGAGGGACCTGAACACTCGCACATGCACGCGCACACATGCACACACGTGCACACACACCCCCAATGAGTTTTCTCAATACCTTCACCGTATGATTGTCTGCTCCGCTTTTTTCTGAACTTGACTGTGTTTGCAGTCATACATGGGGCTGTGGCCAGCTCGGTCTAGGCTGCTTGGGCAGAGGACTGACCGCAGGGAGCTTTTCCTGTCTGTGGACGTGGCAAGGGAAAGGTGGGTCCTTCCAAGGAGCTGGCGTGAGGACAGTGATGGGCAAAGGCAGCCAAGGCGGTGAGGACAGGTGAATGCAGAAAGGTCTGAGGCCAGGGAGCCACGTGGTGCATGGGAGCCCTTCTGCATGGTACCCTCAGGGTGCCCTCGCTCCCTCTCACTGGCCTGGCCTGGTGAATGGAGGTCAGGGAACACTATTTTGAGTGCAAAGAGCGGGGCAGGAGGCTGCTGGGTAGATCAGCCTACTGGTGGGCGGACAAAGGCACAAAAGCATCAGCAGGGCCGTGCTAAACGTAGCTGCTGTTCTCTAACCTTCCCTCCTGGGGCTGCATCACTCCTGGGTGTTTTATCTTTGCCAAAACCACATTGGGAGGAAGCTACAAAGACAAAGAGGTGGCCGTGAAGCCAATTTCTATTTCTAGCCTGTGGTTGACCCTGGCAAGTAACCTTCAGCAGGTCCTTAACTCCCCCCTCGGGTGATTAGACTGGATTCCAACCTATATCAAGGAACTCCAGTGAGAATGGATAAGTTGAGATGTTTTTAAAGTGCCTTGAGATCTTAGAAGAGATAAACAAACAATATCCCTGTGTTAGGGGCCAACTTATGGGCTGCCCTTGGAATCTGACCCTCCCTGCACACTGGCCGTGTTCTCTCCTTCACTTGGTGAGTAAGCATAGAACACACTTAGGATTAGTAATAACATAGCTAGCTAGCATTTACGAAATGTTGACTTATGTGCTGGGCACTTTGGTTGAGTGCTCACAGCAACCTTAGGAGGTACAGGGAAGGAACGGAAGTCCAGAGAGGTTAGGTAATGTTCCCAAGGTCAACAAGCCAAAGCTAGTAGCTGAACTCTGGCCTCCAGCGTCCAGGGTCTGCCCTTACCCACGATGTTGGAGCATATTTGATAACCAGGTAATTCATCATTACTCAGCACTTGCTAGATGTTCTGTGCAACCGGGTGGTCTGAAGATGAAACTGTATAAACAGAAGACAGATAAAGTTTGGGTGCTATATTGGTGACCCCAGAGTGCTTGTGGAGATCTGAGGAAAGGGGGATCGGTGTGGGCTAGAGTTTTGGAAAATTTTTCACCAAGAGAATAAGACTTGAGCACTTTTTTTTTTTTTAATTGTTTTTACAGAAAGAGAGAGAGACAGAGCGAAGGGGGAAGGTCCAGAGCAATCTCCACAGTTGTACATTTGTTCTTGATATAGTTTTGTTTCACAGGTGGGTGTGGGGCTGCACAGGGCAGGAACTGGGCCAGGGGCCTGCCTCCCGCATGGGAAGCACACCCCAGTTCAGCCTATGGGTCTACACAGGCCAGGGCTTGGACTCGATCCTTGGACCCCGGGGCTGCAAGGCGAGTGCTCAACCCGCTGAGCCATTCTGGCATTCCCTAGCACTCTTGATTTTTGCCTTCTGAACAGATTTAGAACATTTAGCCTCTTTGGAACCACAGTGTGTGGAAGGATACTCATGTGTAAAGGTTGTGGGAAAAGAGGTGTGAAGGAGGGATTGTTTCAAGGTCAGATCTGGGACCTGCTGTATACGCTGCCTTGAGCTGATTCGTAGCGCCCTTGGGCTCTTAAAGCCTCTGTGATGCTTTGCAATAAGTAGAACCACACACGTGTACACTTTAAACTTATACAATGTTATATGTCAAGTATATCTCATTAAAAAAAACCCAGAAACCTGTCTGTCTCCCAAATGCTTTTGGCCGTGGAGCACTTGTTGCTTTAGAACTTGTGTTATTAATTCATGGACTTCCAGTTTTGGGAACCACTGATGTAAAACGAAAGCACCCTTTTTTTTGGGCAACAGAAGTAGTTTACAGACCTCAAGCAACTTAAAAATCAAACTCCCTGAACATCCCATGTAATTTTCACAGATTCAGAGCCAGCCTTCATCATTGACCACTCTTTTAACTTTTGGGTCTCTTTCCTCTGTGTGTAGCATGTCCCTACCTTGGCCACACTACAAATATCTCAAACGGAAATACTTGGCTGGTGCTCCTTTTTTATGCCCCAGGGCTCCTAGCCCTGACCACCTGGTCTAAAGGTCAATATCTTTATGTTGATTTAAAAATACACAGAAAGGGGAAGCCGGGATGGCTCAGTGGGTTAAGCGCTCACTTTGCAGCGCTGGGGACTGAGGATTGAATCCTGGCCCCGGCCTGTGTGGACCCATGTGCTGAACTGGGGAGTTCCCCCAGTTCAGTTCTCTCTCTGTCTCTGTATCTCTCTCTCTGTCTCTGTATCTATCTCTCTCTCTCTCTCTGTCAAAAATTAATAAAATTAAAAAAAAAAAATTCTAATTTCTAAGTTAAAAAAAAAAATACACAGAAAACGGAAAGAAGAAACTGAAGAAGATACCCACTCCCAAAATGACAGCAAGGACTGGCAGTTTGCAACTAATTACCGAGTTGTTCATTGCTACTCATCAATCCGTCCCGATTGAAAGATTAGGAAATTGTTTCAATGTAAAATAATGTAATTTTTTTTTTATCTTGGCCTGGGTCAGAATTAGTTACATGGTAAGAAGGAGCAGTTTGGTGACCTGATCTCTAACATACATTTTTTTTTTTTTTCTTATTAGTTTGGGTCACTTTCCGCTGACTTGGAGGTGTCTCGGAGGGGCTCCAGCAATCAGACCTGGAGTTGCCCTGGGTCAGCCAGACAGCTGATGCCCACAGAATGGCAGGCTGCTTTCGGAACAACTAGCCCAAGGGGAAGGAGTGGCCTGCCATGCGAAGTGCAAGGGACACTTTTGGCCTCAGGCGTGGTCCTTTGTCTCCCCACCCTCCCTCTCTGGCTCTCTGGACCCCATGCCCAGGTTGGAGAGGACACACCATTTAAGAGGCTGGCGACTTTTAGGCTCTATGGCCCATGGGTCTTAAAGGTTCTTCCCACCCTAACCCCCTGCCCCCAGAATGAATTCTAAACCATTTGGTGCTGATGCCTCCTTCCAGGGGTTTCCGTGCGAATGGGCAGGAATTTCACTCCCTTTTTGGGGGGGGGGAGAGGGGTCCTGAGGTTGTGTCCTTGTACAGTGTAAAGACATCTCTGAACATCGGTGGCTCTGGCTGTGGAAAATTCTGGCTCCTGTGCGGGAAAAGTTCATCATGTGCCTTTTTTTTTGTTTTTCTTGGTTGGGTTCCCAGGGTGGGTCTTGCAGGTGTTTTCGTCCTTGGTGTCAGAACCAGCCAGGGTTAGTCCTCACGAGGCCTGGAGATGCTTACTGACGCCCCTGGCCCCTCAACTGAGCAAGGCCAGGGCTGGCTTCGCCCACAGACAGCAGGAGCTGGGATCGGGGCTCAGAGAGATCCTGCAGAGCTCAGTGGGGTGCCAGTGAACACCTCTCCTCCCTCCAAGGGGTTCCAGTTCAGGCAGCTGTTTAGATAAGACTGGGAGGAGGGGGTGGAGAGACTCACAGCCTTGAAATTGGATCTGTGGTTGTTTTCTGCTACCACCAAGTGCACCCCCGCCCGCCACCTGGTCGGCAGGTGCCTTTGACGTCAGGGGGGCCGTGACCCTGGAAGGGCGGCTGCGGGTGGGGCTGTACCATCACTTCGTGGAGGCTCCAGTCTTCTTCGCTTCAGAAGCCCTCGTCTGGAGCCAGCCCCGTCCTTGTGACTTCCTCCCGTGCTGGCGTGTGGTGTGGCTCCATGTGACACCTCCGTGGCTAAGGCTGAGCCCCGTTTTTAGTTTCCCATTTCAATGCCCACTGATTCCCACAGGGCTTTGCACACAACTCCTAGGGGAGGAGTTAGGAGTCCGGAGGCTGTTTTTAAATCCAGGGTGGAGGGGTATGTGCCCCTATGCTCCTTTCTACCCCTCATTTCTCCCAGGCCCGCTGAGGAGCTGGGATGCACAGAGCTGTCCACCTCTGCTCCTGGCCACACTGCCAACCGTCACACCCACGGGGGCCAAAGAAAGCTGTCCTCAGCAGGTGTGTGTGGACGGTGTGGCCTGTGAGACTTTGTCCCTACCCATCTAACTCCAGGTGCTTTTTCTTATGCCTCTCCCCTCAGCATCTGCCCCTCCTGACCATCTGGTCACCCCCATTGTTATCCAGCCCAAAGGGGAAACACTATCTGGTTGAAGCCAAGAGGCAGGGGAAGCAGGGGGACGAATTGGCAGGGTTCAAACAGCCCCAGGGGTTAGCTCAGGGCGGCCTGGCTTCCCACCCAGGAGCCCCAGACAAGCTGCAGTCAGCCCTTGTAGCCCACATGTCTCCAGCGGCTTTCCAGGCCAAGCAAAGCTATTTGGTCACTATCTTATCCTGGCGTTCCAAGGCTTTCAACCTTGATAGTGTAGTCAGCTGCATGTCTTCCTTCTAATGCCCGGGTTCCTGACACAGATGGAGGCTGATGTGTACTGAGCTCTTCCTACGTGCCTATTCTACACCACGTATTATCTCGTCGGAAGTTTCCGTTATCACCCCAGTTTCACCGATGAGCTGAGGGTAGAGGGTATATCATTTGTCTAAGATTATGCGGCCTGTACGCGGCAGAGCTAAGCGTCTGACTGAGGCGCCAGTCCCAACAGCCACACGACCATCTCATGAACAGGATGATTTTTCTTTGTCCCAGATTAAAGCCTTTACATTTTACCAAATCTGTGTCACATGTGCCACTATCTAGCACAAGGGTCAGCGAAGTATGGCCTGTGAGCCAAGTCTAGCCATCGCCCGCTCTTGTAAGGCCTGTAGGTTAAAAATATTTTTTACATTTTTATTTATTTATTTTTCTCTTTGTATTTTTTTGTTTTGTTTTGTTTCTGGTTTCTTACATTTTTAAAAGGTTGTTAAACATGCGTGCGTGCACACAAACACACTGAATTGTACATTTAAAATGGTTAAGATGGTAACTTTTCTTGGACTAGGGCTTTAAATGCTTTTTTTTTTTTTTAAATTGTTGTTCAAAACACGTAACAAATATTTTTCCATCTTAACCATTTTGGAGGGTATAGGTAAGTAGTGTTAAGTATCTTCACGTTGCTGTGCAACCAATCTTCAGAATTCTTGCAAAACTGAAACACGATCCCCATTAAATAGCAGCTCTTCATTTCTCCCTCCCTCCGGCCCTGACAACCACCATTCTACTTCTGTTTCTATGGATCTGACTGCTTTAAATGCCTCATGTAAGTGGAATCTATGTACAGTATTGTCCTTTTGTGACTGGCTTAGTTCACATAGTGCAATGTCCTCATGTTTCTTCCAGGTGGGAGCGTGTGACAGGATTTCATTCCTTTTCAAAGCTGAATAATATTCCACAGTATGAATATAGCACATTTTGTCTACCTATTTATCTATCGATAGGCACTTTGCTATTGTGAATAGTGCTGTGAACATGGGTGTGCAAAGTCTCTTCAAGCTCCTGCTGCATTGTTGACACCTGGCTAGCCCGTGTGGCAGCCTATTGCACCAATGCTATCCGTACTGACAGTGAGCCCTGGCATTTCCCAGTTCTCTGGTTCTCTTTGGACTACGACTCTTCCCAGAATGCACGGAACAGTTAAAACCGTAATGGATTCATTCTGTGCACGAAGGTGGAGGTGCCAGCAGGGATTTTAAGATCTTCAGCGGCACCTTTGAGTGTGTAAAACTCGGGCCAGTTACCTGGTAGGCAGGCCTATGGCCAGTTTTTTTACTCTCTTGGTGGTGGGAAGAGGATGAGAGAGTTTGGCCTTGGCTGGAGGGAAATGAGAGAGGGGAATCTGCCCAAGGCTCAAGGAGACATTGGCAGGGAGCTCTGGAGCCTTTTGAGACGGAAGATCAATAGGAATCACAACATTATTATTTTAGCAAGTCTTTGAGCTCCTGGTCTAAATGTGTGCGATAATCTGCTTCAGCTCAAGGCAATGTCTTTTCTCCTTTCACGCCCACCCGTGGCCAACAGAGACGATCTAATTTAATGTCTGCGTGTCTCACCTCTGTCCCCGGCTAGTAAATTCCCTGAGGCCTAGTCTGGGTCTTGTCCGTTACTTGTATCTTCTCCGAGCCCACAGCGGCGCCTCATCATTGTTGACTGCCTGGCTCAAGTGTGAGGGAAAGATCCTAAATGGAAACAAGCCTTCAGGAAGAGTGTCTAGCGATACGAGGGCCTTCTCTGTGCCCCCCAGAACAACGCTGAGGCCTAGAGAGCAGGCATGAGCTGGCTGGGAGGCCCCCCTCTTCACTGCCTCAAGTGAGGGGTGCCGGTGAGCCGGGCATGTCCTCCTCTCATGTTCAGAAGCCAGAAGCTTCTGTAGTCGCTGCATTTCCAGCATCCAACCCTCTCTCAGGCTCCAGGAAACATCAGGAGGGTTAATTATTTCTTGGGGCTGACTCAGACAGCATGTTTCTGCCAGAGGGTTCTGTCAGCCAAGCACGGGCCTGCTGCTCCCCCTGGGAGGAAGCCTTCGTCAGCTATGTCAGGGAGGAAACCCCACGGGCAGGGAGGCCCCACACCCGAGAGCTAGAAGTGGGGTCCAGACCTGCTCCCTCAGGGAGGGGGCTGTTGCTGGGAGAGTGGGGGAGGCCTGTGTGAGACGCCTTCTCCAGAATACTCTCCCCACCAGGCTGCCTTTCAGCCAATCCCTGCGGGGCCGCAGCTCGCTTTTCATTTTGTTGATTGGAGATTGTGGCCCTGAATGGAGCTTAATGTCCTTTTGAAATAATGTGTTCTTTTTTTCCTCTCTTTTTAAAATTTCTCCTGCCCTCTGCATTTGGTTTAGATTGTCAGTGGGTCCTTCACTGTTGAAGATGCACAGTGGAACATCAGAGGGTAGGGAGGATCCTCAAACACAAACCATCCGCCCTCTGAGGCCAAACTGGGGCTGAGTGACAGAGAGAGAGGGAGAGTCCTGAGGTACCGGGGCCCGAGAGACATTTTGGGGAAGGTGGTTGGGGGTGCAGAGTGAGCCCTGGGAGAGTGGGGTTAGGACATCAAAACCAGAGCAGAAGAGGCTGTGGAAGTAGGGGTGCTGGGAATGGTGGTCTGAAAGGAATCAGAGAGATTTGGGGGTCGTAGGGGTGGGGGTAGTAATTCAAAGATGGGAAACTGTGCTTGAGTAATCCAGGACCAGACACCAGACGGAGAGGAGGCAGAGCGAACAAGGCTGAGAATTCACTTCATGGTAGCCATTCGCTGCAACCTGCCCCTGACCACACTGCAGGTAGGATGGTGCACGTGGTATAGATCCCATCTTCCCCAACTACCCCCTGCTGTGGCTACGGCTCCTACTGATAGATCCAAGCTTCATCTTCATACAGAAAGAAGAGCACACTGTACAAAAGGAGCCAGGTAGGTAAAGATCGGCCTAAAAGCACACAGTGAACGTGCAAATTCATCGGGATACAACCAGAATATGACCTAGTCTAAGGTGACCAGATTTTAACATTGGTAAAGCGGGACACCGTTGACCGGGGGGGAGGGGGTTCTTGATTAAAAATATGGTCTATCTCCCGCCGTTCCCTAGCTTGTCGTGCATTCTTTCCAAAAATTGGGACTTTTTTAAAATGCTGCAGGACACGGGACAAATTGTTAAAAATCAGGACTGTCCCACCAAAAGCGGGACGTCTGGTCACCTTAACCTAGTCCCATACTTACTTTCGGTATAGGATGAGACTTTCTGATCCATCGGTATTTTCCCCCCTTGCTCAAGGCCCTAGAAGGGAGTAAGAAGAAGGTGGTAAAAGAAGGAGGAAAAAGATGAACTACCTTCTAGACTGTGGGTACCGTAATGGAGTGGCTGTCACTAATGATCTTTGAAGGCTTAGCAAGAATCAGCTGCTGGGTCACAGCCCGTTTGGAAAGACAGTGCAGTCCATTAAAAGGAGTTGCGTGTCAGCTACAGGAAGCTCCTCATTTGACTCTTTATGTTATACCTGATGGCTCCCACTCTTGTTCTATGGGCCCCAGTTTTTCCCTGAGAAACCTTCCCCAAGTTAGGTTAGGGGATTTCTCTCAACACCTATCGAATCTTTCCTTTGACGTGGCAGAAGTCCCCCAATCCCTTGGCCTTGCTAATGAACTTTCTCAAATGGCAGCTTGACTTTCCTCTTAATCTGGAGATGTCTCAATGTAGGGCAGCTATGATAAAGGCACCCTGGGAGCATAATAACGAGCTCCAGGCTGGAGTCCGGCCCCTGCCCTGGCTGTCCGAGTCGCCTGGCTAACTTGTTTCACTCTCTCAAGTGTCCATTTCCTCAGGTAAAACAGGACTGGTAATGACACCTTCCTCCCAGAACGGCTCAGAGGATTAAACAGGATAATGTTGGTGGCTGCATTTAGCATAGTGCCTGGAGTACAATAAGCACTCAGTAAAAGATCGTTAAGTTTACATCTGAGAAAACAGAATGGAGATAGATGACCAAAGCCATTGTGAAGACTCAACCCCTAAACAAAGCTGCCTCTGAAATTAGAGAAATTTGCAACCCTGGCATCTGGGCTAGAATCCCAGGGATGGGCACTTATGGGGCAAAGCCAGCTCCAGCCCAAGACACCAGGCTCCGGAGGGCAGGGCCGCTCCCCATGGGAGGGCGGGTCCCACTCAGGGAACGATTCCCATCTGGTCCTGGGGACAGTGCACTTGGACAAACATGACTGATTCTCTGGTTCTGGTTGGGAAGGAGGAAGTGAGACTGAATTTCACTGCATAAAGCATGTTATGCCTGCTGTACGTTTTGTCTAGAGAGGCACTTGGCTGTCATCTTCATTAGTGCCTCTTCTTAGGACATCTCAGAGCTGGCTTACGCGCATTTTATAAAGACAGAACACACAGTAGAAGGAATTGGCCGAAGAGCACACAGCCACGTAGCAGAAGTTGGAGCTGACAACTCCCCAGTTTCCAGCACGTTGCTGAACGAACGCGAGCTCCGGCATCAGCTCTGCGAGTGCCCGGTGGAGTCCTCTCCAGTTGTTCTTACAGCTCGATTCAGTCACTCTTAACCACCCGAGACACGCAGACACGGCAAGCTGGACTCTACGTGACTGTTTCCCCTCACAGCTTAAGACAAGAGGTGAAAAGTGACATGTCCAGCCCATTCGCAAAGTGGGTCTGGCTGCCAGCAAGTCCTGGAGCATGGTTGTTGGAACTCTTCCAGGACAGACGTCACACCATAGAGCTCTGGAGGTGGGGGGAGGAGAGGCAGAGTAAGGGGCCAGATGCACCCCATATTTTAGCACCTGAACGAAATCATGGCTGAAGTGTGGCCCCACTGGGGCTGAGGGGGAGGCTGAGGCACAGAACGGAGGCAAGTCCAGGGGTCAAGCTAAAGACACGTCACGCTTACATTGCACCTACTGTGCTGGGCCCTGGTCTCAGACTCCATGCGTATGAGCTCATTTCTTCTTTGCAATGACCTCGGAGGCGGGATGATCATTGTCCCCTTTTATGGAAGCTGGGACTTCCAGACAATCTGACTCCTGATTCTAGAATCCCCACTGTTCTCCCAGAGCTGCCTCTCAGGATAGCGTTGAGTGCTGAGTCCATCGAGCTGAGTGTTGCGTCTGGGCTCTGAGAACCAGGATCCCTCAGGAGGAGGTCTGGCCTGCCCCCAACAGTGGGGCTGCCCGTCACCCCCGGGGAATCATTCACGCCTTTGATCACAGCAGCATGGCCATCTGTCCCGGCTACCAAGAGGCAAATGACTCTTGGCACGTGCCCTTCTGGACGGGTCAGTTTTCACAGGACGTTTAGGGAGCTTGTCTGCAGCTGCGCCGAGAACGTGGTGAACCTCCTAGGCCTGACTGGTGAGGGAAGTTAGGGGAACAGGCTTATTGCTTTTCTGCCTTTGTGGAAGCTGTGAGACACCTGCGATCAGCCCCAAAGCCCGGCCCCACCTGGGGACCGGGTTGATCAATTCCAAAGAACGTATTTTGTTTCGTTCTGATTGTAGAGCTAAAGCAGCAACCTCTGTTCATTGAGACAGAGCCCCTGCCTCTCTTCCAGAAAAGTCCCCAGGAACAACTGTTTGGGATTGTTCAGCTGACCCAGCCCAGAAGCTGCTTGTGTGGCCCCACTCGATAGAGGCGTTAGTCAGACAAGGAGACCACCTCACCTGGAGCCTTTGGGGACATTTTGAGGGGCCATGTGTTTGCATTGGGTGCACTGTCACTCACTTCTGGGGGGAAATCGGGCTCATCACAACCTTCTACGGACTGTCCGTATTCAAGGCAGGCCTCGGCATGCACTCAGCTGGGAAAGTCAAGCTGGCATGCCCTCCGACCTAAGTAAGGCGTGTGCCATAATCTTCCTGTCCTCTGTCATTCTCTGGGGCTTCCTCAGGCCTTTTCTCAACCAGGTGCTTTAAGGGACGGAACCAGCAAACAGGATGGGGGTGGGGGGATGGGAGCCACGGAGCCGAGCTGGCTGGCAGTGGTCACTTAGCCTCCCTAATGTCACACCCGCGGGCTGCCAAGCCCAGGAGCAGGTGCCCGCCCCTCCTGTTGGGCCTCTGCCCCGATCTTTTGTAACAAATTAAAGCCGCCATTGAAATGCCAGATGAGCAAATTTCCCCTGGAGATTGAGAATTGCGGTTCGGATGATGGCAGAGTTTGGGATTTGCTCCCCAGCAGCTGCGAGGGGGAGGCCGAGGCTCTAGGCCTCCACCCTCGTTCAATGCAGGGACCTCTACTGCATTATCTTGACCTTATCCATTAGCAGTTATGTGGCATTTTGAAAAGGGAAATTCCAAGAGAAAGGGAGATTTATAAAAAGAAAAAGAGGTAGTTATTCCTTGGGTATGAGAAAAGGCTACAGAAGTCACGTGGGCCTCATTGGGGGTGTCTGTGAAGGCGTCTCCTCTTCAGCAACACTACCTGCTGGGTTCTGGAAGAGATGAATCCTGGCCTCATGGACTTCTTAAGCTCTCTTCTTTGGGGACTAGGACGATCACAACTAAAAATATGAATCCAAGGTCCTAATCACATAGTAAAGATTCCTGCATTATCTGGGGCTAAAAAAAATAAAAATGTGACATCAAGTCATGAATCACCTTCAAAAACAGAAAGATGCTTCTAGCCTCTTCTAGGGCAGAAGGCCGCCACCAGACGCTGCCTGCGAGTCAAGCCCGAGAAAGCACAGGAGCGAGGAAGGCCGGTTTGCCCTTTTCTCTCTCTTCTCCTGCGCATCTACAGAGAGCCAGGAGGGAGCATCTCAATCCACTTCGGTGGTGGCCTCTTTTACAGTGAAATGCGAGGCCAAGGCTCCAACCCGCCACCATCCCTAGAGTTCCCAGGAAAGCTTTTGTTCTGTAACCTGGATGCCCGTCCAAATGGCCTTGGCTGGTCCTGGCACTGGCTTGGCCTCCCTAAGGGTCCTGCTGCTATCAATTGACTGCTAACATTTCCTTTCACAGCCTTGTTTCAAACTGCTCTGGGAGAGTGCCAAGCAGTAGCTTCCCAGGGTCCCTTCACCCCAGGGCTGGGAGCCTTTCAGCAGTGGGGGACGGTTATGTGTCTGCGTATCCGTGGCGTGGGGCAGAGGAATTTGGGAGCCACTTCATGTTTCAGTTCCTCAGACTCCTACTCACTGGGAAAGTCTCAAACCGGCGCTATGAAACCTTGCTGGAGTTGTGACACGCTGTTGTCACTCATTTCTAGTTCATCAAACACCCACCCCTCTTAAAAATGCCACGAGGCATGCATTTATTTTTAAGATGACGGGGAATTAAAATTGGAAAATTGCTTGAGAGCTTTCTGGCGCGCTAGCAAAAAGATTTGTCAGAGGTGCTGGGGAATCAGAACGAGGGGTCAGTACTCTACACAGGGAGGACGTCTGACCAAATTGAGAAGTCGGAGCACTTTTTTCTTGCTGCCTACCCTCCTCCAACCACCCAATTTCCTTCTCTACGGGCATCCCTTCCCCCGGGACCAGAGTCCTTGTGCTGCTCATAACTCCCTGCATGGTACCTTGCATAGAACCAGCCCTTACCAGCCCCCCTCCCACCTTGCTCTTCTAGACCCTCCCTCCCATTAACATTTATCTAGTGCCAACCCCTCTTGCAGGTGGCTCCTGTTGACTAGTTGTTGCTTTGGAAAGAAGGTAATACTTTCTAAGTTACTTTCCAGCCTGACAATTTTCATAGGGTTAACTGTGGTAAAAATTAAGCCTTCCCAGGGATGTATGTAATTCTGCCTTATTGGTAATGTCCAGCCTAGCTCGTAGGCAAGCCTTTGCTTTGGGATTGTATAAAAGGCACTGGAGAAGAGTCAGGTGACCTGAATCTATTTCTGACTCAACCCAATTCAACCAATATGTGCTAAGCACCTGGCATTGGGCTCGGCCCTAGGAAGCCAAAGATGAATGTGTCCTGAGTGGACCCCTTATCTATTAGGAGGCAACTAATACCATGACAAATGCTTTCCCAGCAGTATGGACAAAATGCTGTGGGAACACAGAGGAGAGGGTGATTAATTCTGCCTACAGAGTTAATATTTGCATTGGGCCTTGAAGGATGGGAAGGACTTCAGCAGACAGGGAAGCAGAGTGAAGACAATGGAGGGGAGAAAAAACCACTGGAGCGAATGCTTGATGAGGCCATCACTGAGGAGACCCCAAAATCTGAACTACAAGAAGAGAGAAGTGGCAGGGATGGGGCTGAAAAACAAGGCCAAGGGCCAGACTCTGGAAGGGCTCTAGTGCCTTGCTCAGAGGTGAAAATGTTCTCCCACAGACCATGCAGAACCATGAGACGTTTGCCAAACCTTCATGAAGAGACACAGAACATGGCCACCTTCTCGCAGGCAAGGGGCAATGGAGGCTTCACTCAGGGCTGTAAAGCTAGAAAGGCGGGAATCGACAGAAGAGACACTCTGAGGTAGAACAGATGCAAATAATTGGCAGCTTAGCTGTTGGCTGTCAAGGAGAGGGAGAAGTCATGAGTGACAAATGAGGTTTCAGGCATAGGCTGCTCATTAATAGTGGTGCCATTAATTGGAGACTGGAGCAAGAGCTCATGGGAAATAACACTGAGCTTTGTTTTGGGGCCTGTTGGGTGAAGAGATCAGGGTATGAAGTGAAGGAGGTTGTTGATGGCCCCACAGAGGATAATTCTGTTATTTAGGATGTTGGTCTTCTTAAGAGGACACCAAGTCTTCTTGGTGTCTGTGGCCAGCCACATGTCCATCTATCTCTGACCTGGCTCTTCTTCTGATGCCATCATTTCTTCTGTCGGCCAGTAGAGAAATGTTCATGTTGGAAGGAAATGTAGAAGGTACTAGCTTTCCCAAAGCAACAGTTAGCCTGAGAGAACCATCTGAAGGAGTTGGCATTGGATATGTGTTAATAGGAGTGTTGGAAGGAGACAGGTGTAAACGCAGACAGAGTATAAACATGAGCCCTAGGATCAGAGGCCAAGCCAAATGGAAGTTTCTGGAAGCTTGGGTCCCCCTTGAGGACAGACCTGCTTCTTTGCTTTCTAGATGTTAAGCTACCCTCTCTCCACTTATCTTCTTGTTTTCACTTTGTCTTTCCAAAGCAATATCCTTGTCTGGAGAACTCATTCTTCTTCCAAAGAGAACTTGTGACTTCCCTCTTGCTTATTTCAACATGCACATTGTTGAATGAAAACCAATATTCATTTATGAACTAGAACCCTGTGGTGAAGATAAAGTCATTTGGGAAATGTTTGGGCAACTGGGAATACATCTCAAAAACCCTAAAAATATGCATGTTCTTTGACTTAGTAATCCCATTTCTTAGAAGTTATCCTAGAGTTGTAGTGGACCAGGACACAAATATGTATGTATGATATTGTTGGTCTTGCGTATCACAGTAAAAACTAAGAAATAACCTACAAATAGACATCCAAAAATAAGGGATTAGGTAAGTTAATTAAAATATCCATTAAATGGTATTTTATGACAATTAGTTCATTAAAAATGACAATGTAGACCAACATTTACTGACAACTAGAAAGCTAAAAATGTTCAATATTTATTAATTGAAAAAATAGAGTATATAAATAAATTACGTAAAAAAATTTTTTTTTTTTAATATATAGTTTATTTATTTATTTATTTTTGATACAGACAGAGAGAGAGATACAGAGACAGAGACAGAGAAAGAACTGAACTGGGGGAGCTCCCAGTTCAGCATATGGTTCCGCACGGGGCCGGGGCCGGGACTCGATCCCCGGTCCCCAGCGCTGCAAAGTGAGCGCTGAACCCACTGAGCCATCCCGGCTTCCCCCCCAAAATTTTTAATTGTTTGACAGAATGAGAGAGACCGAGAGAGACAGAGAGAAGGGGGAGGGATTCGAACAGTTTCCATGGTTGTATGTCATCAGTTTCAACATAGTTTAATTCCACACAGGTGGATGTGGGGCCACACAGGATGGAGCCAAACCGGGGCCTCCCACATGGGAAGCATGCCCCAGTTCAGCATATGAGTCCACATGGGCCAGGGTGGGATCCCCAGACCCCGCAGCTGTAAGGCAAACGCTTAACCTACTGAGCCATCCCGGCATCCCTATAAAATTTTTCATAAGAATATCTGGAAACCAAAATCAGCAAGATGTACTCATAAATAACAATTATCTGAGAGCACAGTGGGAGGAATTTCTATTGGTTTAATTATTTTCCTTTCTGCTTGTCTTTATTTCCTAATCTTTCCACACAACTATGTATTACTGGCATAATTATACATCTATACGTCTTTCAAATGTGCCAGGGCCTGTTTATCAGCTGTCCTCCTAGATTGGAGAGCAAAGAAGGAACAAAAACATCTCTTGAAAAACGTAACTAAGTTGAAAATTATGGCCCACAAAGTATATTTTATGAAGTTAACTCCCTCCTCCCTTCCATGCACCTTCTGGAGGATTCTATGGAACTAGTGACTCTCAGCTCATTGTCACAGATAGGGTCACTTACAGGATCCTATCTGCACACAGTCCCCCACCCCCACCACCCTACTCTCCCTAAAAATCTTAGCTCTTCCATGCACTTCCGCCACCGAGACACTCTGCTTTTCTACCATTTCTTGACCCACAGACATGTTTGCCTTTGGGCTTTTGGACCAGCTGCCCTTTTGCCTGGAATGTTCTTCCTTAGTCCTCCCTTCAGTTCTGCTCAGATCTCACCATTGCGGGCTGGGGTCCCCTGGAGGCAGCCTTGAGCTGGTGATTGGCAGGTAGGAAGAGTATCAGGAGTGCTCCTGGGGTCACCTCCCACAGCAGGCAGAGGAGGAAGCGGGATTGGTCTGCGAAGCTGTCTTGACAAAGTTGTCAGCCAACCCCACAGCCTTTCAGAGCTGTCCAGAGTGGGGGGCGAGGCCATTGTATCCCTGCTAAGACCAGTCATTGGAGGAGGGTGGCCCTAGGAAAGGGCCTAGGTGAGTCTTTTCAACAGAGGAAGGCTGGCAGCTCTCCCAAGGACTTGGGGGAAATGAGGTCACCTGTCCTGATGGAGATCACAGGTGGCACATTACAGCCTCCATTACAACGCACTCCTTGTGAGCGCCGATCTACTCCTGTGTATACAAGGGCTGTCCGGAAAGTATCCAGCCACGTAGCATGAGAAATAGAGGCATTGATGGCTGGATTGTTTCCGGACAGCCCTTGTAAGTGTGAGGGGCAGCATCTCCAGAATTCCAGGGAGTTTCTTTCCTAGGAGAAACTTACAAGAGGAAGGTTAAGGGGACGAGCCATAGCCCCAGACATTGCAGATGGTCTTGGGGCTCTACCTGATATTCACTTTCTCCCCTTGCCCCTATTCTCCATTCCCCTCACCCACAAATAGCACCTCTGCTGGTCTAGGTGGCTTACCTGGGGTTGGGGGGAGGGCTCAGACTCTCATCTCTGAGGGATCTCTTCCCTGGTTACTATGCCCTTCTTAGCCACAGCTGCTGCACTTGCCCATTAGCTGCCAACCTTGGATGATGAAGTACCAGAAGTACCACATGGGTCACCTGTGTGCCAAACATTTTCTTTCTTGTATCCCACCTTCTCTTACTGGTCAGGGTCCATCCTCCCTGCCAAGGTATTGACGGCTCCTTTCGTCTGCTGGCCCTTTGGCACAAAGAGTCTGAAATACCCAAGTGGCAGCCATAGCTACAGTTCAGTGAGACTTCTTTTTCCTTTTTTTTTTTTAAAGATTTATTTTATTGTTCTTGACATAGAGAGTCAGAGAGAAGGCAGAGGGCCCAGAACAGTCTCCATAGTTGTACATCATTAGTTTTTGACATAGTTTCATTCCACACAAGTGGGTGCGGGGCCGTGTAGGACAGGAACCAGGCAGGGGGCCTCCCGCATGGGAGGCATGCCCCAGCAGGAACCCAACTGGGGTGGGAAGCACACCCCAGTTTAGCATATGGGTTCACACAGGCCAGGGCTGGGTCTGGGACCGGGATTCTATCCTTGGACCCTGGGGCTGCAAAGCGAGCACTTAACCTGCTGAGCCGTCCCGGCTTCCCCTCAGTGAGACTTGTTCTGTCACCTTGGTGGAAGCCGTTCTTCCTTTGTAACCAGGACTTCTAACCTCTCAGAGCTCAGAGTTGCAGAGACAGGAAGCAAAGATTCCCTAGTGGATCGCAGAGAGCGATGGTAAGTGGGGCCATTCTCACTTCCACCTCTCGCTTCTTAGAGGGGAAGTTGGTCGCCATGTTTGTAGTACCTCCAAGTCAATGCTTCAACCGGTCATTCATTCTATAATAGCGCCCTCTCTGACTAGGTAGTCTGATCTATGTGTCACGGCCACGGCCGACGCTTGTGCCTCTTTTGCTATAAAGTGGGTCCCTTAGTCTAATGCAATGTTGTGCGGGACCCTGTGCTGGTGAGTTGAACCCTCTGTAAGCATTTGGCTAGTGGTGCTGATTGAGGTCCTGTACAGAGAAGCCTTCCCTGGAATATCTGTCTAGTTCTTGCAAAAGTTTGTGTTTTTTTTTAAATATTTTTATTTATTTATTTTTTTGACAGAGAGAGAAAGAGATACAGAGACAGAGACAGAGAGAACTGAACTGGGGGAGCTCCCAGTTCAGCATATGGGTTCACACGGGCCGGGGCAGGGATTCGATCCTCGGTCCCCGGCGCTGCAAAGTGAGCGCTTAACCCACTAAGCCATCCTGGCTTCCCCAAGTTTTTTTTTTTAAGATTTATTTTTATTGTTTTTGACAGAAAGACAGACAGAGAGAGAGAGAGAGACAGGGAGAAGGGGGAGGGCCAGAGCAGTCTCCATAGTTGACAGCATTAGTTTTCCATATAGTTTCACTCCACAGGTGGGCAGGGGGCTGCGCAGGGCAGGAACTGGGCCAGGAGCCTCCCACATAGGCCTGGCAAGAACTGAACTGGGAGCGCACCCCAGCTCAGCACATGGGTCCGCCTGGGCTGGATCCAGGATTCAGGCCTTTTGCTCCCAGGCTGCAAAGAGAGTGCTTAACCTGCTGAGCCATCCCAGTTGCCCATGGTTCTTGTAAAATTAATTGCAATAAAAAAGAAAGAAAACTTAGTCAAGTAAAACAAGGCTGCACTTCCTCAGCAATGAATACTTTGCAACCACTGAAAACAATGATTTAGAAGACTCGTGAGTACCATAGTCTGTGCTGTTCTGTGAGGAAAGCTCATTGTAAACATTCTGTATATAAAGCAATTAGTGCAATTTGATTTTGTAAGTCTATGTGGGCATAGGAAAATATTCAATAAACAGCAGTTTTTATATTCTACATTTATCTATTAGGGCCTTGGCCCTTTTCTTATATATTAAATAAGATATAGATTAAAGTCATAATGCGTATTAGTCATTGATGCGTCACAAACTCTGTTGTCTCTTCATTGTGTAGAGGTTTTAAATTTTGATATATTCAAATCTGTTCATCTTTTTCTCAGTGGTTGCTTCTCTTGCTTTAAAGCCATGAAAATCATCATCCTTGAACAGATCTAATAAATTCTACATCTTCTGCTAGTTTTTTTTTTTCATTATTAAAAAATAATTTGATTGCCACTCCTTGAAGGGTGGCTGGTCCATCTCCTCAAGGGATGATGACCAAGAAAACACTCAGAGTTGGTCTCTGTTGCTGGAAGCGGTACATGAGCAGCACTAGCTACTCAGTGTTGGTGAGAGGGCGCCCACATTTGGGGCCCATGCAGGTACCCACAGTGTCAGCTTGACTTCAACCGGCTGATTCAGTTTTGCCAACCCGGTTGTCTAGTATTTCTCCTTTGGTGGGCGCTCTCTCATAGGCGTTAACATGCTCTCCAAGAGTCTCTGCATGGCATGCCCACTCCCAATGTCTCTCTTCTTTGTCCCAGTCTTCAAGTCTCTCTTTCAAGGCCTCTGACTAAGCCATTCACCACTACCTGTGAACCTTTGTTTATTCTAAACCCAAGTCACTTCCTTTGTCTCACCAACTGGATGACAGTTTTACTGCCTGAAGGTCTAGCCATTGAGAGAATTTCTGCTTACCATTATCCTTCGAGGTCCCCCCAATGAGTGCAGTTACCATCTTTATTTTCAGCCTGCACCTATAGATCAGGCGCACCCATCCATGAACCACACTTAGGACCGTCCCTCTTCTGTTAACCAGTCCTCCTCAGTTATCCAGGGATTCACATGGAGCCACGGGACTGAGCTGAGAGCGGCAGGTACTGGTGCAGCCGCGATGGGTGGCACATGTGACTAGGCTGCCGACGTGTGCAGATCATTTACACGCTCTAGCCCAGCTTATGGTAGATCCTGGTTGCGCCCTGTCCATCTGCTGGTGGGACCGTCGGATCTTATATGCTTGTGGCTCTCACGGAACCCAGCTCATGATGGACAGTTCTAGCTGCCTGGTCCCTGGTCTGGTGTTCTGTCTCTATTAGGGTCTCATTGCCTGCCAGGAGCTTCCTAGAAAGGGACTGGATTCTCTGTGGCCAATGGCATGGCCTTGCTCTAGAACCCGGGGATCTGCATTGTGCTTCTCCCACTGGGACTTGTCATAAATTCCACAAAACATCCTTTCCTAACAGAGGGGCTGCCAGATCGTATGGCCCACACAGCAGGGCTGCTTGTACTGCAGGCTGGACCCTTTCTGCTCTTGGCCTCACCTACAGGCAACAGGGTTTCACGCACCTGGTATGGGGATTGAAGTGATATTTGCACATTTGGAAGATGCTAGAACTCATGTTTGAAATCTCTAGAACTCAAAGAGGCCCACCAAGTGTTGAGCTTCCTTGTTTGCACTGGGAAACTTATCCTTTACTTTGGGGGGATGTCTCAGCCTGCGCCAGATCACTGGACTCCTAAAAATGTCACTGACGCAGCAGCCTTCTGAGTCTTCATGGGGTTTGTCTCCCACTCTCGGGACTGTACGTGATATGGAGGCCTCCAGTGCACTGGTGACTCCTTGCTCAGCTGGTCCAATGGGAGTGATGTCATCGGTATCCAGCTAGACCAGGTCTACTGGGGCTATCTTATGCCAAGAGAGGGAGCACTAACATAGCCCTGGGGCAAGACTGTTCAGGTGCATGTTGTCTGTTCCAAGGGAATCAACCGTCCTTATCTTCCTTGTGGTTGGGATGGGAAAGAATGCACTCACTGGCTCTGTGGCCACATATTATGTACCTGAGGATATGTTCACTTGCTCTAGCAAAGATATCACATCTGACACAGCAGCTGCAGACGGGGCTACGATGTGGGGGACGACAGTAATCCCCCCTCCTGGATCTGTCGGACCAGCGTGCAGACGGGTGATTAAATAGAGAGCTGATGAGGACCACCCGCCCTAGCCCCTTTAGGAGTCTGAATTATGTTGATAATTTCTTTGTATGAATTGCTGTCATCCCCCTTGAGATAGATGTGCTACCATTGTTGATTTACTATGGTGGCTCATAGGGGCGGCAGTGATGTAAGAAAGGGAATTTTAAAGGCATTTCCATTAAGTAGCTTTTATTCCAGAGGCTAAGACATGGAGATATGTCCATTCTAATGACACATTCAGGGCCTGGGGAAATGAGCAACTGCTTGGGCCCATAGACCCAGTGGGCATAGCGGGGAACACCCGGGCCAGCCTCCATTAACTAACTGGCCCCATAGGGACCTGCTCTAACGGGGGTCTCACGTTGATCCTTTAGTAAGAACCGATCTGGGGGCCTCCCACATGGGAAGTGCACCCCAGTTCAGCATAGGGGTCTGCACAGCCCGGGCCAGGATTTAATCCTTGGTCCCCAGGTCTGCAAAGCAAGTGCTTAACCCCCTGAGCCATCCCAGCTTCCCCAGAACCATTGAGTTTTATGGTATATGAATTACATCTAAATAAAGCTTCTTTACTATTTTCTTTTTTTTAAGGTAAATGACACACAGAGCTGTTCCTTGAACTAAAGAACTGGAGGCTGGACTCGCTCAAAACTTCCAAGGGAAGGCAAGCCCCTGCGGAGTCACAGGGCAGCCTGGGTCTTCTCCGCCCTGCTCACGTGCAGGTACTCACAGCCTCTGTGTCCCGCAGGACACGCCTGGCTTGGTGCCCTCATCACATTGCTCCATGGCTTGCACAGTCAGAGGTGGCCAGCAGCCATGTGAGCTGCCAGCCACGTGGAGCTGATTTTTTTCAGAAGGGCCTCAGCTCCTTCCCATAGCTCATCTTGGAGGCATTTGTTCCCTTTCCTGGAATGGCCCCTCCACGCACCTCAGCCTTTGGCACCTCCTTTTCACGTGGCCTCCAGCTTGGGACCTTCCGCGTTCCTGCTGGCCTCTAGCCCCCGCAGAATCTCGAAGGTCATCCACTTCACTAAAATCTGGTTGATCAAAACCACCACCGAGGGCGATGGCTGTGTTTTTCCGTTTGTTTAAGACAGAGATTCCTGAGGTTCACCATGCTGACATTCTGAGTCAGGAGGTTGGGGGTGTGGGGCTGGGATCCTCGAAGCTCCCCCAGGTGATTCTGATCATCAACCCGATACGGGCACCTTTGATCCAGTTCCCCCTCCCACCCAGTCCTGCGGCATCCCTGCCAAGCCCGTTGACTCAGCTTTTCCAAGGAGCGTCTGGGACTCGCCTAGCCCCAGGTGCCTGCTCCACCCCGGCACTTCCAAACAGGAAAACGCTGTGCTGTCACCACCCCCATCTCCCCCTGGATCATCCTTGCCCCTGTCAACGTCTCACTCCCCCACTAGACTAAACGCTCTTTGAAGAAGGGGACTATGTCTTGTTTAACGTTTTACCCCCAAAGCCTGACTCATAGTCAGGGCTCAGTGCATTTGCTGAATGAGTGCAGGAACAAATGAACATCACCAGGAATCTACTACCAGAGTCATTAGCTAACGTGCAGTGATTGTGCTTGCAAAGCGTTTGGTACAAAGAAGCTGGCAGTGGCAATACGTATTTGGATATTAGCTAAAAGGAATTAGCATTGGGGGGATAGATCCCACTGGAAGCTGATCTTTGCAGAGGTTGGTACAGCTGTTCTCACAAGAGCGTCACTTAGGACAATGGACAGTTTAGTACCCTGTTTCCCCGAAAATAAGACAGTGTCTTATACCTTGTTTCCCCGAAAATAAGACAGTGTCTTACCCGGTTTCCCTGAAAATAAGACAGTGTTTTATATTAATTTTTGCTCCCAAAGATGCGCTAGGTCTTATTTTCGGGGGGATGTCTTATACGTATTTCAGCGAGCAGCAAAACTGTAAGTAGGTCTTATTTTCGAGGGATGTCTTACTTTCGGGGAAACACGGTAGAAGGGTGTGGTATGTTTCCTAGGACCAAGAACAAGCTTTGAACTAGACTTTGGGTAGAGAAAAGTAAAAGAGGAGCTGATCATTTCTCAACTCTGAGAGGGTTAGATTTATCCATTCACCCACCCAAGGGCAGATTCAAGGTGACACGAGCCTGAAGCTTGAAAAATTTTGGAGAACATCTTTAAGATCTTATTTCTCTAACACCCACAAACTTCCAGTGCCAAGAACCTAGGACATACTCATATTTGTGACCCCGCTGTTTTGTGACATGCCAGCTGAGTCTTCACAGTGGGTGGTAGAAGTATTCCTAGAAGTCACTCCCATAACGGGACAGCTGGAGATACCATACAACTTAAATAATAGCATATCACATAAATATGTCCCCCGCACCCGCTACTAAATGCATTCCTAATGCAACTTCCTCTCTGCTGAATTTCCAAATGCCCATGGCCACTTCAATGTCACTTGATGTGAAGGAGGGCCCCTCCCAGAGCCTTGGAAGGAGGCAGTACAAGTGAAGGGCTGAAGCTTAAACTCCTTTAGCATCATAGTAAATGTTTGCTTATGTCCAACAACGATTCATTGAGCACCTATTACCGTATTTTCCGGCGTATAAGATGACCGGGCTTATAAGACGACCCCCTAATTTTACAGTTGAAACATAGGTTTAGGCCTATATTCGCTGTATAAGACTACCCCCCACTTCCGAGGCTGTAGTCTTATACAGCGAATATAGGCCTAAACCTATGTTTCAACTGTAAAATTAGGGGGTCATCTTATACACCCGGTCGTCTTATACGCCGGAAAATACGGGCATGCCAGGCACTGTTTCAGGCATGAAGAATACAGCAAAGAACAAAATAATCAGTCTCTAACCACAAGGGACTTCCATTCTAGTTTAGTTAAAATAGGTATAAGGCTTGGGAGGGCAGGGACAATGGAGGTATTGGCCACCACTGCCTGATGCTCCATACCTATTTCTGGAATGAATACATGAATGATGGAATAAATGAAATATGTTGGAACTAAAGACTGTGATGTTTCTGAGATTTGGTTTGTCACACACAAACTTCAACACCAATGACAAAGCTGATCCAGTAACCAAAGAAAAATGATAAGAATGCTAATGACATGGGTGTTGCACCCATGCAGGACCCAGCAGGACTACTGTTCTGACATGTATTAGCACTGGCAGGTCACCCGCGACTCCTACCCCTTTTCTGGAACTAAATTGGCACTCCGGCTCCTACACCTCCAAGGCCTGTACACCTCCTTGTCTGAAAGGTGAAAACAGGGAGACAAGTGAGAACCAGTCCCCAATCCAGCGTCC
Organism: Craseonycteris thonglongyai; assembly: GCA_004027555.1. Classification (NCBI taxonomy): domain Eukaryota; kingdom Metazoa; phylum Chordata; class Mammalia; order Chiroptera; family Craseonycteridae; genus Craseonycteris; species Craseonycteris thonglongyai. The sequence continues at coordinate 19,541 of PVKE010007235.1, read as the reverse complement.
TGCCTCTTGTCTGCCCCGTGGCTGCTAGGAGCTAATGGAGATGTGACCCTGTCCCGTGTTCATCTGTCATACTGTTCACCCCAGGGACCCCCGACCTCTCCTTTCCCTCGAGCCCCTCCACTGCCACCTCCACCCCTGCTTCCTGCTTCACAGAAAGGTAGAAGACATCAGAGGACAATGCTTTCCTCAATGGTTTCCTGTCACCAGACTGCAAAGTCACCTGCATCTGAATCCATGCTCTCGTCTTCCCTTCCTGTAAAGATGGAAGACGTCCCAGCTGCACCACTTACTCGCTCTGTGACGTGGAGCAATCGCGGCAATTGTTTGGGCCTCATTTAAAGATTGGTCCTCATGTAAAAGTGGGCCTAGGGGAAGCCGGCATGGCTCAGTGTGTTGAGCGCTCACTTGGCAGCCCCAGGGTCCCAGGATTGAGTCCTGGTCCTGGCCCCGACCCGTGAGGACCCTTATGCAGAACTGGGTGTGGCTCCAGTTCAGTTCCCACCGGGGTGAGCCTCCCATGCAGGAGGCCCCCAGCCGAGTTCCTGTCCTGCGTGGCCCCCGCCCACCTGTGTGGAATGAAATCATGTCAAAAGCTGATGATGCACAACTGTGGAGACTGCTCTGGGCCCTCCCCCTTCTCTCTGTCTCTGTCTCCATTTCTGTCTCTGTCTCTCTGTCTAAAACAATAAAATAAATCTTAAAAAAAAGTAAAAGTCGGCATTATAATAGTAACTACTGTTCCTGGCTTGTTGTGGACATTCACTGAGATAATGGATATAACAGGCTCAGCGCAGTGCCTGACACAAGGAACTCTCCATAACTGTGAGTGTAACTATTATTTCTGTCCAAGGCCTTCCTCGGTGTTCTGAATTCTAGCCCATCTTGCCTCCTCAGGAACTCCGTTCTTCTCAGTTATCCACGCTCCCTATTTCTCCAACGTATTTTTTTTTTTACAGGCTCCTCCTACACAGCAGCATTTAAACAAATTCCATTTACTTCAATTTTTAAAAATGGCACTGAAGTTTAAACCTTTCCTTGACCCCTGCGCCCCGCGCCCGCATTGCTCATTCTATTTTCTCCTGTACTTGATCCTCTTTAAAGAGTGGTCCCCTGTCCCTGTCTTGTCTTCCTTCCTTCCTTGAGCCAATTATATCGAGATCACAAATCTCCCTCCCCGTAGAGCCAGCGACAATCTTGAGTGTGCTCTTCCTGGACTTCTCAGCGGCTTCTGATGTTGACGGTCCCGTCCCTGAAATGCGCTTGCTTCCCTTGACTTCCCTAACGTCACGGTCTTCAGTTTTTAATGGCTATTCTTCTGGAACCTCATCCTCAGTTTCCTGGATGAGTTTCTCTTCCTCCGTGGGCCCTTTGGCCTCTCCCTTCCCTACGTGGTGGCCTCTGTCCTGTCCTAGCCTCGGTCTGGTTCTTGTCTTACTCTCCCCTCTCCCTGAGTTCATAGGACTCCATGGCTTCTGTTGTCATCTAACGCTAAAGGCCAGTGATTCAGTGCCTCTGGCCCGGATCCCTCATCTGGGCTCCAGATGCACACAGCCTTCTCTATTTCATTCCCCACAGGCCCCTCGAAGTCCACAAGTTCAAAAATAAGCTCATCTTCCCCCACAAGCTAGTTCTTCCTTCTGTTTCCTCCTTTTCAGGGAATAGCATCACTTTCTACCCCATTGCCCAAGCTAGAAACTTGAGCACCCCCTTTCCCTTCTCCCTTCTCCAGTCAATCAACGACCCTGCCCACTTTTCCTCCCACGAATCCCTCAAATCTTTCCACTGTCACTACTCTCTTTGTTTCCAAACTCCCTCCTCACCATAGACCCTGGAGCCTGTGGGTGAGGCCTGTGGGGTCAGATCCAGCTCCCTGGGACCTGCCCCCTATTTACCTCTCCAACCTCCAGTCTTCCGGTCACTCCTTGCCACCTTCTCTTCACTCCAGCCACGCTGCTCCACGTTCAGCCTCCAGAAATGCTAGGTTCGTTCTTGCCTTGGGCCCGGCAATGCTGCTACTCACTCTGCCTGGTCTGACCTTTGCATTGTTTAGTTCTCTCTTAAAATGGGAGCCATCTCCCCCACAGCCCGCATGTCCACCCCTGTGGTAACATCGGCACTGGATCCGGCTTGCCTGCCTGTTCCCCGTCCAGTCTATGAACTCCTTGAGGAGGGCACAGGGTCTCTCTTGTTTCCTGCTGTATCCCTGAGACATTAAGTACTGCCTGGCTCAAGGTGGGTACAGGGTACAAAACTGCTGGATGCATTAATGACCTGCTGAGTCGGCCCATCCATGGCAGTCTTTAAAGCAGGGTCCTCAGAGTTGCTGAATAACCTTTTGAAGCACCTCTTTTCTGATACCTTAATAGCTACTACAAACATTCTTTCCACTATTATCAAGCCTCAGACTCTGGGGTGGGGGTGGGAAGAGGTGGAGTGAGTGGCCTGGCTTTGGAAGAGAACCTGAGTTCTTGCTTTTCCAAGATCAAGTCTACCAGCTCCCCCTTGATTGTTTTCTTTTCCAGCACTCAGCATTTCTGTGTCCTCCCTTACCCACCTTTCCTCCCCTTCTGTCCCAGAAGAGGAAGACCCCTCCTAGCCAAGGGTAGCCCCTCTATGGGCACCCTGTACCTCCTGTCTTTTGGGGACTGAAATTCATTAACTATCCCTTCTCTCTTCACCTACAAATGCTTCTTCTCTGGGGTCTCATTCATTCTGCAAACACAAGCTCAGTTCTCTTGAAATTGGCTTCCGACCCTCTCCTTAGATAGAGCCCCCTCCACTTGCCTTTCTTTACTGACAAACTCTTTTCCATAAGGACTTTTTATCATAAAAAAGATGAGCAAGGACAACATTTTGACAAAGTTGTGACGATACAGGAGCCCTCGTGCGCTTTTGGTGGGAAGGTAAATTGGTGCAGCCATTATGGAAAGCAGTCTGGCGGTTCCTTAAAAAATTAAAAATAGAACTCCCATCTGATCCAGCAACCCCACTTCTGGGACTTTATCCAGAGGAAAAAAGTCACTATATTGAAGAGATAACTGCACCCCCATGTTCACTGCAACATTTTTTACAATGGCCAAGTCATGGAAGCAACTTAGGCATGCCTTTACGTATAAATGGATAAAGATGTAAGGTATGTATATTTATATGCTGTCCAGAAAAAAAATCCAGCCGTTGCCAATTTAATGAGAATGATTACAGGGCTGGATACTTTCCAGACAGCTCTCATATCTCATGGAATATTACTCAGCCATAAAAATAAGGAAATCTTGCCATTTGCAACAACATGAATGGACCTTGAGGGTATTATGCTACATGAAATAAGTCAGACAGAAGAAGACAAATACCATGTGATCTCACTTACCTGTAAAATGTAAAAACAAACAAATAAACAAAAATACTTAAACTCATAGAAAAAGAGATCAGATTTGTGGTGACCAGAGGCAGGGAGTGGAAGGTGGGGAAATTGGAGAAAGGTGGTCAACAGACACACACTTCCAGTTATAAGATAAATAAGCACTCAGGTTGTCATGCACACATGATGACTATAGTTAACACTGTAGTACGATACGTAAGGAAGTTGCTTAGAGAATAGATCCTAAAGATTCTAGCTGCCAAAAAAAAAAGACCCCAAACCCTTTATTTATTTATTTATTTATTTATTATTGATATGAGGTACAGAATGTTAACTAAACTTATTGTGGTAGTCATTTCACAATATATGGAAGTCAGGTCACGATATTGTACACCTAAAATATATACAGTGATGTTTGTCAATTATATTGCAATAAAATAAAGAGGAAGGAGGAAGCAAAAAAAGGGGGAAAGAGGACTTTCTGTTGCATGTTCTGCCTCTGTTGTTCTGATCCCATCTTGCTCCCCGCTCCTTGTCCCCATTTCAATTCCACACTGAAAATGCTCTTCTTAAGGTCACAGCCCGAAATCCGAGGCTGATCCCTTCACTCTATGGATACAGATGCCATGAATTTTCTGCCTCATCTTCCCCATCACCCAAGCAAGAGTTTCTGGAGGAACTCCCCTGTGTGCAGCCCTGTGCTGGGGGGAGGAGAGGTGACCAGAAAGTGTAAGATGTGCTCCCTGAACTCAGAGATGCACTTCAGATAAGCACGTGAAAAAGGATGGAACAGTGGACAGCAGAATGTAAGTAAGTGCTGAACTACGCGGCACAGTCATTACTTCGTATCGGGGAAGTAGAAGCGTAAGGCTGGGTAGCTGAGCCAGTGTCCAGTTTAAGATGTGAGTTAAGGTACACTGTGTGTGATGGGCAGGACATGGAGTGAAGGGAGTTGGGGATGAGGGGCCCGTTAGAGTAAGGCATGAGCAGAGGGCTCCCATCCAAGCTCTTGTCAGATTTTTAAATTCACACTAAAGTGTAAATGACTAACAAGCATTTAAATTGCAACCCATGCATTGTGCTTGCATTTTACATTAAAGCCTGCAACTCAGAAGATGCAGACCTAATGATAGAATGGTGGGCATCTACTCAGAATTGGAGAAGACAATGCAAGTAAAAAAAAAAATCCATGCCCCCTCCTTTCTGACTGTATCGTTCGCAAGTTTTCCTACATAGAAATCATGCACGAATATGCCAGCTGTATTGTGCAAATATTTTTCTTGATCTGAGGTCAGAGCCAGGTCTCAGTCTGCCCCAGGCACACAGAAGCTGACATCCTCCCAGCAGGCTGTTTGTTCTGTGTCCTTTGATATCAATCTCTGCTCGGTGTGCTTTTATGTCCCCAGTGTTATTTTAATCAAAGCCATGTTTTATTTTTTTTTAATCCTTTCTTATTTTGTGCAACATGGCTCCCTCCATGTGTTGCGAGTAATAATAATTATATCAGGCGGTGAGAATGGTTTGCACACACTTGCCCTGCTTAACTTTTCACAATAGCACTGTGAAGGAGGTGCTGTTAGGATGTCCATTTACACATGGAGGAACTGAGGCACAGATGTAGTAAAGAACATGTTCAAGTTGAATAACTTGCAGTGGAGTTAGGGAGACAGGATTCCACTCAGGATGGGGTGGGGGGCGTATGGATCCTGTCTTGCAGGCGGTTCATGCTGACCGCTGCTGGTTGTGGCTTCGCAGCTCCTGAAGCTGTATAGAAGGGCTTGCATTTTATTCGTGGAGTGACCGTTTGCAATCTCTAACCAATAACAGTGCTTTTCAACCAATCTATGTTCAAGGGCTAGTTTTCTTTTTTTAAGATTTATTTTATTGTTAGAGAGAAGGTGAGAGAGAGAAAGAGAGAAAAAACGAAGGGGGCCCAGAGCAGTCTCCATAGTTATGACATGGTTTCATTCCACACAGGTGGATGTGGGCCCACACAGGGTGGGAACTGAACCAGGGGCCTCCCACAAGGGAGGCGAGAACCTTTGCCAACGAGCCATTCTTGTGGTTACTATTAATAGTTGTGCTGCAGTTCAGCATGTGGGTTTACAAGGGCGGGACAGAGAATTGAACCCTGGACCTCACGATTGCTAGCTAGGTAAGTGCTCACCTGCTGAGCTATCCAGGCATCCCCGCCATGTTTCTTTTATTTTAAAAAACTTCCAAACCACTGAGTGACAACATTTAAGAAATTGCTATAAAAGTCTCTAAACACTGACTTTCAATTTCCATGCTTTTGCAGATTAACAGTGAACAATTTGCACCAGTTTGAAGACTGTCTTTTTTAGAAGCATAAATGCATGTCATCAGCAAAATCAGTTTCATGCTTCTGAAATTTCATTTCATTCATTCAGTAAATATTTGTTAAGTGCTTACTACGCAGCAGACAATAAACCAGGTGCAGTAAACAAGAACAGTAGGACCTTCACAGAGCTAACAGTCTAGCGGGAGAAGCAGGCTTGAAACAATTCACAGCAAAAATTCATTTTTTTTTGATAAATGCAAAGAAGATGAGAATACTTGGAGATCATATCAGGGTATCCTAAGCTAGCCTGACAGGTCAGAGGATGCTTCTCTAGGGAATCTTTTACCTTAGAGCTGAACAATATGCAGAGAGGCTGCGCATATGCAAGGGCCCTGAGGCAGAGAGTTAGATAAAAGGCTGCTGAGGGGAAGACAGGATGGCTCAGTGGGTTAAGCGCTCACTTTGCAGCCCCGGGGACTGAAGATCGAATCCTGGCACCCGCCCAGGTGGAAATGGGGTGTGTTTCCCATGCAGGAGGCCCCCATTTCAGTTCTCCATCCCCCCAACCCCCCTGGTTCGGCCCCTGGCTCGAGGGGGTGCACTTCCCATGAGGGAGGCCCCCAGCTCAGTTCCTGCCCTGCGCGGCCCCTGACCACCTGTGTGGAACGAAACCGTGTCAAAAACTGATAATATACAACTATGGAGACTGCTCTGGGCCCTCCTTCTTCTCTTTGTCTACCTTTGTCTCTGTCAAAAACAATAAAAAAAATCTTAAAAAATAAAAAAGGAAGTCTAAGAGCCATAATGTTCACATGGAAAAAAAAAAAAAGAGGCTGCTGACAACACTCTTGTTCAAGCCAGAAGTCCTCTCAGCTAAAACCCATTTCATGCCTATTGTGAGTGACCATGTGACACAGTGCTGGCCAATGAGCTGACAGCAGAAATCCACGGAGGGTTCTGGGAAACCTTTTGCTTTTCAGATAAACGTGGACCTGTCTCCTTCTTCCTATCGTCAACATGAGTCCCAGTGACGCTGCAGCGACCTTGCCACATGACGTGACAAACACAGGGAAGAAGTCCAACATGATATGGTTGGTGGAACAGAAAGGAGAACCTAAGTCTGCGTGCATTGGCCCAGGCTGCCTGTATCCAGTCTCCTTGTGATGTGAGAAAAGTCAATCTCTATATGTTGAAGTTGCTGTAAATCTGTTTTTCTGACTCTTGCCAGTTGAAAATAATTGAGCTTTCCCATCGGAAATGGATGGTCCACAAAATCAGATCAAACTGCATAGCACAGTATTCTCTCCCCCGTGTCTGTTTCATCTTTGGACATTTAGCTCTTTCAAAGGTTCCAGGCTTCTTTACTTCTGACTTACTGCTACCCTCTCACCGGGAGCTGTAACAGGATCAGTAGTTATGCCTCGTGGCCTTTGTTTCCTAAAAGGGGAAGGGCAGACAGGGAACAAGGCTTTGGTGGAAAATGCTGATATACTACACCCCGTCAGAATGTGCTGTTCTCATTTATTTTTTAATACAAACCCATGTTTGCATGTGGGCACTGGCAAAGAATGGATGGTTACGAAATAATGGGCGACAGTGGTAATATAGGAAGTAAGTGACACATAGCTAAGGAATCTTGTCTTCAAATTACACAGAACGCAAAACCATTGTGGTTCATGACATTGCTCCCACATTTTTTCCATATTTATCCAACAGGGCTCCAGTGAATTAGACCGTACATTCCATTGTTAAGTGCATATGTAAAAATATTGGACGGGCTTGCGTAAGGCAGCAGGTAAAGCCATCAGAAGGTACACACAGCTGGCCCCTGACCAGCTCCCTTAGCACCATGGAACTCTGTTGAGAACCAATAAGAATGGTTTGTACGCCATTCAGGGATGAAGTTCAGGAAGTAGCTGTCAAAAATGATGCATGCTGCAGCTACTATATTCAGCACCAAAGCAATTCATTTATCTTTTCGGACATACACGAGTACAAAGGGTGACTTCGAAGGTAGTCGGTCTTCCGGGTGCAGGAGACTTTGCAATTCTAGATACACACTGTCAAGAAGCCCATATGGCTGCAATGTTAAAGGGTTTTTAAGATTATAAGGCGTCTTTCAAGCAAAGCAGCTGCTACTAAAAATAATTCTGTTTGATCAGACAAAGCAGGAAGAATGCTACTGGTTGGTATCTCAGGGGCAAAGAGAATCAAAACAGACTATAATCGCTCAGGCCCACAAAAGGCCCCCATGAAGGGCTGTCTATCAAAGGAGAGAAGTTTTAAAGGAACACAGACACTGTGGAGGTGGCCAACTGAAAATATGAAATGCTAAAATATATGCGTCACAAAGCCTCTGTGGTTTATAATGAGGATGAAATCCCATGGATGGGGTCTAGCTGAGACTCCAAATTAAGAGAAGGGAGCTGAAATCCCCATGACTTTGAGGCAGCATCTAAAGACTTTAAGTATGCTCCTTTTCCGTCACTAAATTTTTATAACATCTGGAGCATGAATGAGGTCTAACGAGGTTTAAGAACTACTAATGACACCAATAGCCATTGGTTACCACTGCAAAGTGGTCCTGCTGCCAGGAAAACAAATGACCAGGCACTTAAAGCCTCTATCAGGGTGGAAAAGGGCATTTTGCCAAATTTAGTTCCCTCTTAGAAATGGTATAGTCACTTCTCTGAACTATATTTGAACTTCAGAAGTCCATGTTCCCTCATAGGATAAAATCGGCTTTCTGGTATTTGAAGAAAATTTAAAAATCTTTGGAAAGTCTGAAAAGTTTCAAGATTCAAATTTTGGGAAAAAAGAGAATATTATAAATATAAGCACAGAAAGATACATACATTAGGAAGAAAATATAAAGTTAACAGCAGTTATATGAGATAGTAGAATTACTACTTTTTTATGCATCTCCTATTTTCTGAATTTTCTGATATGAATATGCACCATTTTTAGAACCAGGAAACTTTATACACCATTTTTAAAGATTTATTTTTATTGTTATTTGACAGACAGAGAGACAAAGAGAAGGCAGAGGGCCCAGAGCAGTCTCCATAGTTGACAGCATTAGTTTTCCATATAGTTTCACTCCACAGGTGGGCATGGGGCTGGGCAGGGCAGGAACTGGGCTGGGAGCCTCCTGCATAGGCCCCGGCAAGAACTGAACTGGGGGCACAGCCCAGCTCAGCATATGGGTCCGCCTGGGCTGGGCCCAGGATTTGATCCTCAGTCTTGGGGGCTGCAAAGCAAGCGCTTAACACACTGAGCCATCCCAGCTTCTCCTATACATCATTTTTAAAAAGAAAAAATAAGTACTCCAAGAGACTCCTTGAAAAACCAGATGACTTTCCCTAAAGAAGAAAGGTGAGTTGGTTCTGCCTTAGCTACTCACCAGCTGTGTCACCTTGGTACTAGAGCCATGTTTGAAAGATGAAATGAAATAATATTATAAAGCACACCTAATCCTGCCAGTCCTATAGGAGCTGCTTAATAAATGGCAGTTTGCATTGTTATTCCTGCTCAAACAATGTTCAGGGTTCAATATCATATTCAGATAGTCCCTAGTGTAAAATTCTATTTAGATGGGACATTTACCTGAGTTTCAAAGTGCGGAAAAAGACTGTCCTAAACACAGGATCAAAGACTAGTCCTTTCATAGTTCCAAAGCACAGGAATCTTACCTTGCCCCCCTAAACTTTGTGGGTTCCATGAAGAGGGATGACAATAGGGTGATCATTTCGACAGAGTGCCATTGTTGGGGATGAGTATCTGGCTCCCTTGCGCTTCCCATGGGCTTCTAGATGGATAAAACCATGGGAGGCTCTTAGGACCATTTGTCAGGGATCCCCAGTCTGGGGTCAGGTGCAGAGACGTGGGTCACAGCAACTGCCACTCTGCCGCTGTCACAGCTGTTGGCCATCAGCCCTGGCAGGGGCTATTTCAGGTTTCATGGAACATTCCTGGCCCCTCTAGCAAAGCTGGGAGAAATGCTTTGAACTATTCAAGGACCAAAAGGCCCGGACAGCCTTCAGTCCTAGGAGGCCAGCCTTTTGCCAACTTAGTCACAGCGAGGCCAGGGTCAGGAGAAACTGTGGATGCCCCAGGCCAGGGCTCTCAGGGGACGGAACCATAAACATCCTTCTGAAAAAAAACAAAAACAAAAAAACATCCTTCCAAGCCCTTTGGGGAGATTTTCCCCTCCATTTTGCTAGTGGTTCCAGCTACGTAAGTCCAGTAGGAACTCTTTCCTTGCAGTGTGGGTACTGAGGCCGTGTCTCAAAGGTTGGGTAATAATTATAATAGCGAATGCTGATTACCATTTATTTGTGCCTGAGGTTGTGCAAAGCAACTTCCATATTGTTGTGTTTATTTCTCACAGCCACCTTGAGGGTTCACTACAGTTATTACTATTTTATAGATCGCAGGTTCATTTTTTTTTAATGGTTAAATGTATTGGAGTGACATTGGTTGATAACAATTACATTGTTTCCAGGTGTACAATTCTATATGACATGGTCTATACATTGCATTATGTGCTCACCACCCAGAATCAGCTCTCTTTCCATCACCATAGATTTGATGCCCCTTCTCTACTCCCCCCTCCTGCTCTCCCACCTACCTCCCCCCTTACCCTCAGGTAACCACTAAACTATTGACTGTGTCCATGAGTTTTTGTTTCTAACAAAATGTTAGAAACACTTTGAAATATGTTTTGGAGGAGCGCTCTGCGGTCACCTTGTGCCACCAGGAAGATGAACCAGTGGGGTCCTCGAACTAAGTAAGTCTGAAACGTTGCTGGAGGCAAAAACAACAAGACTGAAGCTGTCCTACTTTGGTCACATCATGAGATGGCAGGGTTCCTTAGAAAAGATAATTTTGCAGGGGAAATAGAAGGCAGCAGCAAAGAGGAAGAAGACAAGATATGAGATGGATTGACTCCATGAAAGAAGCCATAGGCTGAGCCTACAGGAGCTGAGCAGGGCTATTGCGGACAGGACATTGTGGATGTCACTCATCTGTGGGTCATCAGGAGTTAGAGCCCACTCAACTGCACCTAACACATACATGCAAGATCATTGACCCCAATTGCACCGCCTTGTGATGCACACATGCCTAGGAACATCCTCTGCTTCTGATCTCTCTCGGACAATTTCTCAAATGATGACCAGTTTAAAGTGTGAGCTTGAAGGTCTTTATGTATTCAAAGGAACAACCTCCGTTAGATTCTTTTTTTTCCCTCTCTCTACCCTCCCACCTCACTGACCCTGATTACTTTGCTAGATGACCTGCATCCAGGTTTCAAACACAGTTTCTTCATATCATGTTCCTAAAGATGGAATCGCTGAGTTCTGGGCCTCAAGTCTCTCTTAAAAGCTGTAACTCTCTCTCTTTCACTCTCTTTCTCTCTCTTTTATGGCCCGGGGAACACATGTACTTCCACAATGACCAGAAGGTAGGATGGGATAAAGAACTGACCAAAACCATATGCACTGAATTTTTTAGTGTAAGAAGAGCCTCCTGAAGTCCATTATTCATTTATCACGCAGGCGTCCGCCGGGCAGCAGCTGACAAGTGCAAAACGATGCTCTCTCTGCGCGTTACCAGACTCTCGGGGCACTCAATAAAGACCAGCCGCGACAGCCCCTGCCTCTGTTCTCCCTCCCACCCCCACGCCTCAGAGCCCCGCTCTCAAGCAAACATATGGGAGCCATGCGAGCTTGCTCCTCCCTTTCCAATGCCCCAGTCATGTTGAGAATGGGGGAGATCTTGATTTTCTTTCGGATTATCTCAAGTTTGGGGCCTGTGAAAAGTTTTGTGGCTGCATAAATATTTAGCCAGAGTTTTGGGTTACTATATAAATATAACAAACATGATATAAGACCCACATGCTGTAAGTCACATCAAAAGTCTTCCTATGAAGAAAAGAGGAGGGAGGGGCATCAAATATACGGTGATGGAAAGAGAGCTGATTCTGGGTGGTGAGCACACAACGCAATGCATAGACCATGTCATGTAGAATTGTACACCTGCAGACAATGTAATTGACATCAATCAATGTCACCCCAATCAATTTAACAATTAAAAAAAAGAAAGGAGGAAACAAAGGACTTTGGAACTGGTCTTTTTTTTTTTATCGTGAAATATTCGTACCACTATTTTTATGCCGGACCATGAATGTACCAAAATCTGAGCATCCTTGATGTGATCTGAATATTCAGACCCTTTCTGTCTGTTGGTCACCTTGTTGAATTGGAGGGGACTTCTGGACCATGGAGACATAAGAGAGAATGTGGATGGTACAATAGAAGGCTTTGTGTTTATAGGTAAACTCAGGTGAACAGTGGGAAGCTGATGATGAAAAATGCTACTCTGAGCTCTCTCCCCTGCGAAGGCAAGAGCTGTGACTTTATGTTTAAATGTCATATATTTCCATTTGTTCATGTGTTCTGGTTGACACTTATGGAGGCTATAGGTAGAAAGAGCTGAAACGTTGAACGGACAGACACGAAGGTACAGAGACCTAGTCAGGCACAGTGTTCATGACAAATCATGGGGGGAAATATTATTGTGCATTTGTTTCTTAGCCTTTCTGTCTGCCATGAAGTCAACCCTCCACATCCAGAGGGTGGAGTTTGTACAGTTGGTGTTTTATGTTCTTCAGAGCTGTGGTCTCAGGAGGAGGTCACTGCTCGGGCTCGCTACACCCACTTCTCTGTCGTAAGCGGTTGGTCCAGCGACAGAGCATCTGCTTGGGTCAGATGCTGCTTTCTTCGCCCTGGCCTGGGGTCATCTCCTCCGTCTCTTCATCAACTCCCTGTCACCACTTCCAGTGGACACGAGCAAGACAGGTTTCTCTTTATCGCTTTGCAGATGATTATGAATAGATGGAAACGAGGAAGCAAATTGTTTTTCCGTGTCGATGGTATATCACCAAAGGAAGCCAGCCCTGTAGCTTTGTCTTGAGGTGAAATGGGGCAGGCTTCATAAGTTCTGGCATCATCTTATCTATCATCTCAAGAAGGAGACAACAGGGCAAGCCCTGGAAACGCGACTCTGGGGAAACTCACGGTCTCTTTGCTGGGCCTCCATTTCTTTAAGGGACTTCGCTGGTTGGGCAATTACTGTGGTTGGACAGTTATTATCTTTTTTCTGTGCATGAGTAAATGTTGACAGCAAATGGTTTAATGACTTGCTGCAAATGTCATAGCACGCCAAGATTAGAGTGAGAGAAAAAAAATAGCCGGAATTTCAGGCTTTCAAACCCATGCATTAGCCAGGAGACAGCTCTAAATAGGCACACTTTAAATGCCCACTAGGAAAAGCTGAGAGAAATAACATTGCAGGATTTAGTATCTTTTAGATCATTGGGGTGGAAGTTATCAAAGCGTATTGCTAACATTTCCACTCTGTCAGCTCTGCATGGACCTTCTAGATGACGAGCTCTCTTGAGGATCTGCAGTGCAGAGCGGTTGAGCAACTTAGCTCAGAACACGTTTTGAGAGGTAGAGTTGAGAGGTAAAGTCGTGACTGGAATTCCTAGACCTCCTAATGCCAGATCAGGGCCATTCCCATGCTAGAAATGGACCAGACACGTTCTGAGTGATGACTACATACCTGTGATGATCTTGTACTATGTTGTGTCCACTTGGTTTAGCTGGAATTATGTTTCCCAGCGTCCCTTTCTATATATGATTACAGTTAGAATGGGCAGAAAAATTGGGGGAAGATTTGGAAGGTGGAAGTAAAGTAACCACCAGTACTCTGTGAAGGTCATTGTTGTTTGGACGGTGACAGATGCAAGAGGTTTCCAGATTGTCATTGCTTTTTCCCATTCCACATCCAGCAATTCTTTCCTTTCTTTTTGTTTCATTTTGCTTCCTTTCCTTATTTTCCTTCCCCCCCACCCTTTCCTTTCCTTTTCCTTCTCTCTTCTCTCTTCCTTTTTTAAAACACTTTATTGAGAAAGAGAGCTGACTCTGGGTGGTGAACACATAGTGCAATGCATAGACAATGTCATGTAGAATTGTACACCTAGAAACAATGTAATTGTTATCAACCAATGTCACCCCAATAAATTTAACGGTAAAAAAAAGAATTAAAAAAAAAACACTTTAGTGAGGTATAATTGACATACAAAAAGTTGTAGACATTTAGTATATACAAGTTGATGCGTTTGGCGATAAGTAAACACCTGTGAAATCGTTACCACAGTCTATGCCATAAACATATCCATCACCTCCACAAGTTGTCTCCCACCTTATTTTATTATTACTGTGTGTGTGACAAAAACACTAAACTAAAATCTACCCTCTTAGCAAGTTTCTAAGTTGTCTACGATATAGTATTGATCAGTGTGGGCACTACACAGTACAGGGGATGCCTACCTAGCACTTAGCCACCTTTGTAATGGACTCTGTACTCTTTCACTGATATCTCCCCATTGCCCCTTCCCCCCACCCCCTGGCGATCACCACTCTACTCTCTTCAGCAGTTCTTTCTGTCTGATGGTCTTCTGACCAACAGTGGCCACAGGCCCATCACCAGACACAAAGGCAAGAGTTTCCCCTGGACTTCTCCACAGGCGCTGCGTCCACAGTCCTGCTCCAGCCCCTGCACGTGCCCGGCTGCCCATATTTCTTGGCAAACGTCGATAGTCCATTCGCAGTGGTGCTTCCCTTGGGCTGGTAAGTGACCGATCCTCCGGCTCTCCATCGGGCACCCCCTCCTTCCCCAGCTTCCCCCCAAATTGCCTAACAACACGTCTGAGATCCTTACCCCAGCTCTGCATTCCCGACTGAACCCTAGCTGATAGAAGAGCTGACACAATGCGCCATGCATGGGCCCTGAGAGGAAATGTTAGGGAACCTGTGCCTTTGAGGGACCGAGCTCACTGGGGAGATGGGGCATTTGAACACAGCCAGCTGGGGACCCGTGGCAGCTTATGAATCAAGTGACAAAGAAGTGCAGCCATTGCCATGCAGTCTTTTTAGCCTGAGGGCCCCAGTGTCTTTAGTGGAAATAAACAGTATTCTCCGGCTGGTGGCCACATCTCCTCCCAAGTGGATACAGACTTCCTCCTCTGTCCCATCTATGCTCTGGGTGCCTTATCAAGAATGGAAAGCAAGTTACTGCCATAGTGGGTGAAAATGTCGAGTCCAGTTGAATACAAATGCTGACATTGAAGATTTCCCATCCAAATGACAGAATTTCCCCTGGCCTGTCACGCTTGTGTTCTGGTTAACCCAAATCCACAGATTGGCTGGAGTTATGAAGCTTAATGAGAGTCCTGTTTGTCTGTTATTCATTCCCAAATTGTTCTGTCCTGAGCTGACACCACTGAATTTATTTGCCCACAGGTTTAACCCTCTCTCTACATGTTGATTGCCTTTGGGTTTCTCCTCTCAAAGCAAACAAACAAACAAACAAAAACACAACTGATAAAAGCATGGTTTTTTTTCCCCCCACAAAATAAATTTTATTTCTAACTTGCCTGGAAACTTCCCCAGTGGCCTCGTTGGCCTCATTTTGCTGGGGCTCAGTTCCCTGCTGTTAAGAACAGTTACGAATACTTCAGCTCCTCGGGGAGTGGGAGTGTAGTACTTGGCTACAAGTCCAGCTAAGGTACCTGGAAGAAAGGTGATATGGATGGACAGCAGCAATCTGGATGAACCTCCCCTGGAAAAGGCCAGGCTTCGGGCCTTAGCAATACTGCACGTTTCCAGAAGCCACGGTGGACTGTGGTTTTCTTTTGCAAGTGTGTACCTACATGCCTGTGTGTCTGGAGCGTTGACTCTGGAGACCTATGAGTACAGTCCATGACATCATAGGTAGCTCAGGAAAGTGAGGATTTATTTTGAGCCATGACCCTTGTCTGTTAAATGATCTGAACTTAAAAAGAAAGAACGGGAAGGAGGGAAAGAAATATAGAAGGCAACGAAAGCATGTGAGGTTTCTGCTTGATCTGACAGAACACTGGAGCAAACCTCAAGTGCAGCTTGCTTATTTCTTTTCAACCAGACAGGCGTTGACAGGAAAAATGTATGAACAGTGAAACATATGTCTTCTGAGGAGAATTTTGTCCCCTCCCTAGTCATTCATTCTTAGACCTTGGCTCCAAGTGTCTACCATGCAGTGCAGGTCTTTTTCAGATACTGAGTCTTGGACTTGTCACTCATTTATTCCTAAAAGTTGTAAGATCTTACTTCCAAGAGATCGGTCCTGCTGGTCTTGGTGTCTTGGGGCTGACTCAGTCTTAAGGGTTTTTGCCCACTCTCTGCTTCCATGCTGTGCCAAGACTGGACAAAGGAAAGAAAAGAAGCCAAGAGTAAGATCAGACAGAAATCGGGGTCCACTAAGTAAGGGAAGAGAAATCATAGAACGTGCCGGAGATGGAGAAGGTGGACCCTTGGATGAGGTCAGTGCTCTGGGGAAGAGAACTCTGGAAGGAAAGCAGGCATCTGAACAATGGCACAAAGAGAGACAAGAGGCCAAGATCAAGACACATCACTATTCGTTTCTATCCAAGCACAGGTGACATAGACTATATTGTAACATGGGGTCAAACATTTTGGCAGGGTGCATTGACTTCACTTACACATCAGGAATATCTGGATCCTCGTCTCAGCTTTGCCACTAAATCACTGTGTGACCTTGGACAAGTCACTTAGGTTTGTTTTCCTTCTCTGTAAGGAAAGGAGGTTGAACCACATTAAACGTCCCCAAAGAAGAGATCCCAGTCAAAAGAGTCAGAAGAGATCTCAGACTTGCTAGAAGACCTAAACTGGTGGCTTCCGGGAAACCAAGCCTGTCTGGGTCCCCTCTTTCTGCCGCATGTCATCTGCTGCAAATACTGGCAGGGAAGGAAGCTCCACGGCAGTGTGTCTTCTCTTGTCTCTGTAAAATGTGTTCCTACTCCACATCGCAACTCTCTGTGATCTCAAGCCTTCAGGATTCCAACGGTATCTTCCAAACCCAAATCCTAGAAGGAATTTCAATGTTCTGAGACTTCTGTCAACTAACTCTAAATTTTTTGCATTTGTTGATTCTATTATGCAATAGGGTTGCAGACCCCTTCATGGCATTTGACTACAGGCCCTTAGAAAAACTTGAGCTTCACACAAGTCCTGCAGGGACTGAGGACTTTCCTATCTGCTGTTTGACCTTCCCCTAGAGCTGTCCTTGTTTGCATAGGGAGGATCCAGGTCACCACCATGTGAGCGCTCAGCTTGTGGTGAAGGAGTGAAGGGACAGTCCTGAATCAGCTGTTCTATTTTAAGCAAGTGGTGCGGAAATCACATCAGTCCATTGGTAAGAACATCATCGTATAGCCATATTGAACCATGGGGGGCTGGGAAATAAAGTAATAAAAATGTCTAATCCACTGATTCAAAAAACATGTTTTCAGTAAGCAAATATACTTTTCCTCTCACACTAGAGATGTCCATTAAAACCAACAACAACAAAAAAAATGGACTAAACAGAAGAAGAAAAACAATCCCTTAGGCCATCTTCACTGACTGAAAGCAAGGGTGTCCAACCTTTTGGTTTCCCTGGGCCACATTGGAAGAACTGTCTTGGATCACACATAAAATACACTAATGATAGCTGATGAGCTAAAAAAAAAAAAAAATTACAAAAAACCTTATAACATTTTAAGTAAGTTTACAAATTTGTCTTGGGCTGCATTCAAAGCTGTCCTGGGTCACATGTGGCCCGCAGGCCAGGGGTTGGACAAGCTTGCTTTAAAGCATTGATGACACAGATTGGTATTTACTGTCAGAGTTGGTATATAAATCAGGCAAGACCCTTGTTGAGGAGTAAATTGTTTTCTCCTGGGATCAGTCCTTGAATGTTAAAGCAGAAAAGGTTTCCAGAATAAATTCACCCAAGTTACTAACAGACCATGTTCCTTGTGCACTTTTTTATTTTACTAAAATAGAGTATTTTCTTTAAACTGTAGTTTTGCACAAACTCATTTTTATCAGTAGGAGTACATGAGCCAGACTGGACCCGGCTCTTTCAGGGACACAATTCATTTCTCTCACTCTCCAAATGCAATTGAAAAGGATGCACCCTTTATACTGGGTACAAGCAATGGCTTCCAGGCATGCATTTGGCTCAATAATTTGTGAACTATTCACGATCACTTATTACTGAAAATAAAGTCAAATTAGCCACATAACAGCCCAGGAAATGCATTTACCCTGGGGCAATAAGTGTCCTCACATGATGGCAAACTTGACTGGCTTAGCCATTGTTAGTCCCAAGGATTTACTGGAATAAAAGCATCAATTATGAACAATTGGGCCTACAGAGATGGGACAAATTTCTCTATCTTTGTGTGGCCCAGGGAAGCCAAATGGTTCGATATCACTGATGTAGACAATTCTGGAGGAAAAATGGTCTGCAGAGGGGTGGGTGCCCCTCCCCCACCGCTGTTCCACCTCTGTGATGGCTTCAGGAAAGAGGGAAGTGGGTCACTGAGCCCACTCAGCCTTGCTTCTTCTTCTGTGCTGATCATATGAAGTCTCCATCCGTGTAAGCTGTGTTCATGAGATGCTGATTTATTTGCATGAAATGCAGGAATAGGGCCACCCGTTTAGAACTCAGATAAGAGCTTAATTTGTAACTGGCTTCTAGGTCCTGGGTGGCCCTGGCGGAATTCATCTAGATCCAATTTCCAACCCCCCTACCTGTTCCCAGCCTTCCTCACCCCCCAAAGCTAATTTCTTGCTTTAAAAAGCGACCTTGATTCTCTCCTTCTGCAGTAGTCACAAGCGAATGAATGGTTCATTGTTACAGAAGTCATTCCACTGCACAGGCAACCTCTCCTTCCAACAGGTTAGGAGCGTTGGACTAAACATTATAATTAAGCTACTTGTCTCCATTGCTTATTGTGCAGTCCAGTGCGTACAAGCGGTTCAAATAATGGGCTTTGGGGGGTTCCATCAATGTTATTTGCTATTAAAGACAAATGAATTTATAGATGGGCGTGTAGTAAAGTGTATCCTACTTTTCTAAGTGTTCAAAGACGCCTGAGAATTTTGAAAACTTAGACAATTTACAAGGACTGAAAAAAAGTAGCTAGCAGCTTCCTGAATTGCTAAGAGGATTCACCAGAGTTCAGGTTACCAGTGAATTGTACTTTCCCTGGATGCCCAAATCCTACTTCTCCACTTATAATTCCTGTTGATTTATGAGTGAGAAATAAAGATATGATTTACTGGCTAGAACAGTCCTATAATTAGTGGAACAAAACAGAATATTCTAGAGAACTAGTAAGCACTTTTCTCTGATGTCTAACATTCTGGTCAGAGAATTTGAATTGGTTGTGAGTTAGATCTTTTGAAGAAAAAAAAAAGTGTTACTAGGGGCCCCTAAAGTTCCTACCAGCGGATGTTACTTTTTAAAATTATGGTAAAATTCACATAACATAAAATTTACCATCTTCACTATTTTTAAGCAGAAACATGTTTGTAAAGGGTGTCCCAAAATTCACGCAAGATTTGAATTTTGCGTCATTTGTGCGGTAAAGTGTTGCCAACGAAAAAGAAAAGACGGTGTGACAGCTGATAGTTCAGGGTTATTAAAAATGGAGTGCTACATGAAAGAACAACGCATTTTCATTGTTAAGCAATGAAAATTTACAATTTTTAATGATAAACCTGTGTTTTCTATCAAAATTACTTCTTGCGTGAATTTTGGGACACCCTTTATTTTTGTTTATGGGTTTACAAAGAATTGAGTGGACTCAATTTAAAACAAATGGAGGCAAAGCTGTTTTGATGGAAGCGGGTGAGAGACCCAGGAGAGCTGTGTGCAGATTAAGTGGAGGAATCAACTGCCTGTCAGTTTGACCAGAACCTTCCAAAC